>CM065316.1:20144755-20195458 GCA_033032175.1 Saturnia japonica
TGACCATCACACTTCCACTGCTGTCAGCAAACTGACTACTAAAATGGTAGCATGGCGTGGTGTAGCGTGTTATTAATATCTACGTTGACCATCACACTTCCACTGCTGTCAGCAAACTGACTACTAAAATGGTAGCATGGCGTGGTGTAGCGTGTTATTAATATCTACGTTGACCATCACACTTCCACTGCTGTCAGCAAACTGACTACTAAAATGGTAGCATGGCGTGGTGTAGCGTGTTATTAATATCTACGTTGACCATCACACTTCCACTGCTGTCAGCAAACTGACTACTAAAATGGTAGCATGGCGTGGTGTAGCGTGTTATTAATATCTACGTTGACCATCACACTTCCACTGCTGTCAGCAAACTGACTACTAAAATGGTAGCATGGCGTGGTGTAGCGTGTTATTAATATGTACGGGCAGTAGTGTGCCAATAATATGTGCTACGGCTTATCTATCGTGTGAATATAATGGCGACATTCTGGTCTATTCCGAGAGCGCCTACGTCACCCGGAACATTTTCATCATTGTCATCATTAGTTGATGGGTTACTCTGTTACTATTACTGCACTCTGTGGGGATTAGGGTCTTAATTTCAACATCCATTTGTCTTTTGGAAAAGGAAACTGAACTGGACGACAATACAAAGCTGAGCATGGTTTTGAGTTCGTCCATATAAAGGGTGCCCATTTCGATACAGCTTTAGTTGCTTATTTTGCACATCGTTTGAAAGACTATGTCGAGTAAAGCTTAAAGTATAATCTTAGCCGATGAATCCGTAACTGACACTGATTGCATCGGAGGATAGTAATCAAGCTTAGTTTGTTGCACTTTAGCATCATCGCGATTGGCAGCCTCTCGTAACGTAATATATTGTCACCTTGACAGTTTTAGTGAAAGAAGCAATCAAGGCACTTTCTCTGGTGTAAATATGACTGTTTTACTGATTTTTTGAGCATTTCATTAATTTTAACGACTGCATCAGGACTTTGCATCATATATTCGATTACAGATGCGATATCCTCATGCCCTTCTTCTTTTAAACGTGCTGCAGTTGCATAAGCCAGTTCACTGAAATCTTCGTCTGTATCATCATCACATCTTCTCTTTTTCTGTTTCTTTCTCAGATCTTCGAATGGTTTTCGAGATCTTTTTGCCATTGTTCCAACAGAAGATGATGTTGACGGTTCTTGAGAGACTGAGTGTGCTCTTGGTTAAGTAGTGTTTGCACACAACTTGTCCAATGCATATTTGCTTTCAGCCAATTTCCGTACAGTCTTCTGAAATTATCAATTAATCGGTTGGATCTCTTCCACCTTTGTAAAGCAGTTCACGTAAATCTCCGACAAAATCCTTTGAGAATTACTCGATCTTCGGCAGAAAAACAATCGCCTATGCGGGATACAACTGCACCAAACTATCAAGATTTAAGATCAAACAAGTTTAAATTGATGATTAATCTTATCATTCTAAGATAGTTAGCAGTTATACCTTTGTGAACAATTTAAATGTTTGTTTATATTATCTGTTATTTGGCGTTTTGGTTATATGCAAAGTTCTAAAATGAATTTTGTGTTGATAAATATCTAACTTAAACATAGTTAGCTAATCGTGAGTGTCACATAAACCTCTGCCTACTCCTTCGGAGATATAGGAGTGATGCTATTTTATATAACATAACACAAATCTGTGTTCAACTTATACACTAAAAGGAACTGTTTCATATTAGGAAAAAAATTGATTTAAAAGAAAACGTCATCGTTAACCGTTATATGCAGTATGAACAAAAAAAAGTAAATAATTATTACTTTATCCACCAGTAAGGATATTACGATTTTCTTTGCTGTTTAAGAGATAATTGGATTATTCATACTAGCTTCATATAAATTATGGTTCCTATGTTTTTGTGCTGAATTAACTCGGATTTCATTTTTGAACATAGTCATACCTAATGGAAGCGATATCGAGCACTTGCAAATTGAAATCCAGGAGACCTACTCGTATCTGATATTCTAGATGAAAGGTTTCGACCGGGTATGAGCCCGACCCTTGTGGGTTACACGTCTCACAGGCAGGTTCCTCTATCACTCGAGACGGACATATGTAAGGTAGTTTTGTCGGTACTCCATGATATAGGCCCAGGGGAGGATGTTGAAGGTTTTAACAATATGAAGCGAGGCTGAGAAGTGGCGGCTCTATTGTAGAGCACCCGCTGCGAAAAATCAAACCGGCTTCCCGATTATCCGTCTAACCGTAACTAAATGTCGAAATTTAAAATTTCACCTTAAAACTTTGACTTGTTAATATTTCACCCAGAAGAATTACTTTATCGTGGTAGCGATGCTCAGCTGCCCTCAGGTCTAGCCCTTCGCTTATTATACGACTTATTATTGGATTTCTCTTGGTGGTTACACTTATAGGCAGTGGATATGTGTGGGTGAGTGGATATGTTTCTACACCATATTATTATTATTATGTTAGTGTTGTTTAAAATCTTGTAGACCGTATAATGTTGTTGGTTAAATTACATTTACGCGTAAATAGGTTGAGTCCAGTCGACGCGGCGACGTCGCGATGGAGACCGCTCATCGCATTCAGCACGCGTTCAGAATTATAATTATTACAGGTCGTCGCAAGACTTGAACGGCATGTGCGTGCGTCATGCGCGGCTTGTGTCGTTCTGTTTACCGAGTGTCTAAGTGTCTCAATCAGTAGAGACAGCGCTCGGGAAACGGTTCGGCAATCTGCTTACTATGTAGTTCCTAGTGCTCCCTTCATCTTAATGAAAGGAAACCAATAAATGTGATGCATATTTATCAAATTCGGCCTCACACTCGCGTTCACGTCAACTATTGCGCGTTTATTCCTTACCAATACTGCTATCCTAATAAGCTATAGAACACTAAATATTTCCCCCGGCGTCGCGTACCCCGCACTCCCCGAACTCCCGTTGCTCACTAGCCGTGCGTGCTAATAATATAATATATTAGCAACATCTGCATATACAGGGTTATTGCTAATTCGACAAAAGCTCGTTAGGAGTTGATAGGGGTAGAATATTTGCGATAATTTTAATCCCCATATGCATTATGCAAAAGTGAACCATTTTTGAGTTACATGTTTTTTTTAACTTTTTTCAAAATACAGTGTAAACTCTTTATAACGAAACTCAAGGGACTGAGCATTTTTTGTCGTTATAGAGAGTTATCGATAAATGGAGTGAACAAATCAACAACCAAATTAACAAGAATTTTTAATATGTATGTCTTAGATAATAAATGCTTATAAATTATTGTTTACACATATAGTCTGATAATTTTGTCTGACGTTTTTTGCTATACCAGTACCTACTTGTTTTGTATTATTTTATGTATTCTATTCATATCTAGATATGTGGTGGAATCGTCTTATCGTCTTATGACCCAACGGCTCGCAGATGCGTTGCCAGCTTTTCAGGAAAGAATAAGCTCTCTTCTTGAAGTTCACCAGGTCAAAACGGCTCGGAAAGATTTTAGGCGACAGCTGGTTCCACAGAATGGTTGTGCGAGGCAGAAAGTGCCTTAAGAAACGCACTGTTGTGGAACGCTGAACATCGAGGTGGTGTGGATGGAATTTAAAACCTATTTCGCAGCACTTAATATGCTGGTTTAACGAACTGTCGACAAGCATCAATACTTTCAGTTACACCATTCGGTGGGCGGGAAAATTGTTCGGATACTCTTTCTTGATGTCTATTTCTAACATCCGCGCCCTGAAACATCTAGATTTTGATGCGGCTTGCGACCACAGAACTGTAACCCTTGGTGTAAGATCCCCAGCCTGCGAACAGAAAATGACCTCTTCACAGGTCAACTCCCTATACACTATACACCTTGGTGTATTAAAAAAAAGTATCTACTGCTCCAGCATGTTCGAACTGCTCCAGACACAGTATAACCGCTGGTATAGCTGGAAGCTGGTGGACTAGCAATAACAGTATTCGGAATCACAATATTTAAACATAAGTTTTGATGGAGGTATGAGCATCCATCCAGTGTATAGAAGGTATACGGAGATATTCAGTGTGCTGGATAGTTTGGGCAGTGAACGGATGTGGTAAATTAGCAGGAAAACTGAATATTAACATATCATATTTAAATGGAATTCCACGTCAACTCATGAAATCATACTGATATAAACTGCATACATACGTTTTAAAAACATATAAAATCTTGCCACAAACAGTGGACGCCGCAGGGTGGTAGTTTGTAAAGATGCAAGAAGTGTTCAGCGATTTATATATATACTCAATATAACTTTTCAACATAGAAACAGTCACACACAGATTCACAAAACACACACACACACACACACACATGAACACACGAACATATAATACATGCACACTCACTCGCACACTGAAACATACAGTCATTAGGACACCAATAATTGCTCAAATAATCATTTATAATTTTTTTTTTTCTAGAATCTTTTATTGGTAGCATTATTATTATTATTATTACTTTTTCTTTTATTATTATTTTAATGTTTCTCTCTTTTGGCTGTCGGCTGCCGAAGAGCAATCCTTCAAGTTAACGCAGGAGCCAAGATAAGATGCACACACATGCTTAACAGTAGGTGGTGATGTAGTGCTGAGTGGTCGCGGTCGGTCTGATGCAGGAGGTGTGCGCGCGTCCCACCTTCCTCGGTGAGGGCTCCGCCGAGACCACGGCGGAGCGATGGGGCGACATGACCAGCGCGGGGGCGGGGGGACCGCTCGCCGACACACACCTGCGCGTTGCAGCTGGCGCGCTCGCGCACACTCCCTGCCTGCTGGCTCGCGTGGCGCCGCCGCATAGCTTCACGCGGAACTACAATGGCTCGTTCAGGTGCGTGTACCGAGTAGTCCACCGGCCGCGGCCATCACCTTGTGCTCTCTAAGCGTTTTCATTTAAAGTAAACATGGATCGTGATGCGTAAGGTTCCGGTTCTGGGTGTTCGGCTCGTGGCATGACGTCACCGTAGACGACCGGCTCCCGGTGCGCGCCTCCCACCTCCTCGCCGCGCACCCCGCACCCCATGACGACTTCACGCTGCCGCTGCTCGAGAAAGCCTACGCCAAGTACCTCATCTCCCATATTTATACTTATACTAGCGACCCGCTTCGCACGAGTGCAATTTATTAAGTGCTATGTTTTGTGTTTAAAAAGCATAATTTAGAGCTTATCGCTTCACTATTGACAATTCATAACTCCATAATTGCTTCATTAGCCTAGTGGTCCTAAACGCGACTGCTGTGTTCGAGGTCCTAGATTCGATCTCCAGGAGGAACAAAGTGTTAAATTATTCTATTTTTCTATGAAATTCTCAGTAGCAACTTGGAGAAGGGCTTTGTGCCCGTATATGGCAATAGGCTTACCCCCTATTACATGGGACCTAAAATTATACCAGGCGATCTGAGTGTGTACTTTACACTTCTGCCTAACCCTTAGAGGAAACAGGCGTGATAGTATGTTTTGTAAGTTCACAATTATGAATAGTGCGCTTAAATCGCGATGCGCTATTATTCATAGGTGTGGAGTGCCGGCCTACCGACCGCGACCGTCTTGCTGAGAGTAATTTCCATGGTCGCGCGTCATTTAGAATTCATGATATCTTCTACGGTATTCATTTAAATGGAAAACTGTGGAAAAGGGCAATTTTAATCAACATTAAATGTCCAAATTAATTTACAAATTTATCTGGATAAAGATTAATACTGAATTAGAGAAAATAGCTTGGGATATAATGTAATGAATATTCATTAGTTTCTTAACTCGTGTATTCGTGACTATGACGTCACGTATCGTGGCGGGAGAGACAGTTGAGCCGTAGCGTGTCCCTGCAGGCTATACGGGTCGTACGCGGCGCTGCGTGCTGGCAGCGTGGCACGCGCCCTTCAGGACCTCACCGGTGGCATCGTGCAGAGCTTCGCGCTCACCCAGCAGCCGCGCTCGCTCACCGCGCACGTGTTGCACTCTGCTCTGCCGCGCTCTACGCTACTCGTCGCCACCGTCACTCCGGTGCGTTGTACTGTTCCCCTTCCCTGAGCCCCTTGCGCCCCGAGTGTATCCCCCCCCCGCGCTCACCTTCTCAGCTCTCTTGCAGGAGAAGGGCGGTGCAGTGCGCAGGCTACGCAACGGGCTCAGCTCTGGCTGCGGTTACTGCGTGGCGGGTCTGGCGCGAGTGCGGAGCGAGTCGGGGCCCGATGGGGAGGTATTACTGGTGCGCATGCGTGCTGGTGCCGCTGCCGCCGCCGGCTGGAGTGGCGCCTGGTCTTGCAGCAGTGCGGAGTGGCGCACGTTGCCGCCTGCCGATAGAGACCTGCTGGTGGGACGCGCGCACGCTACCTCACACTTCTGGTTTGTACGTCACTGCATGCCCTCGTCAGGTTCCTTCTTCCTTATACAACTTCCCTCTTCCTACAACCACGATAAACCTATTTCAAATAACTCCGATATATCTTAAAGTAGTTTTTCGATCTGGACTCGACCGCCATGTTGAGTCCCATCACATTTGTATACCATATCTACTCTAATTAATAATATTCATTGAATTATTTATTTTACGATTAAGTTATCGCGCCGCGATTTTAACGCCACCTACTGAGACAACATCACTACTCGGCCATGTGAACAAAAAACTATTGTTGGAATTGTAAGGTAACAACCTTGCGGGGAGGCGGGGCGTTGTGAGCCGAAATCCACTCACGGCACGCATGTGTACGTCCGCAGGATGTCCCTGGCGGAAGTCAGCGTGTCGTTCGGCACGCTGGTGCTAGTTCACGTAGGGCCGGACGACTGGATGCGCGAGCCCGCACTGCGCGAGCGGCGTCCGTGGCGAGCCGTGCTGGCGCGCCGACGCTGGCGCCGCGGGTACAACGCGGGTGGACCGCCGAGCAACTCCATCGCCGACACCAACCCGCAGTTCCACTTGCAAATCCTTGGCGCGGACAAGTGTCACGCGCTCGTCGCCCTAGCGCAGCAGTACAGCGTGGGTGGACGCGGTGAGGAGCGCGGGGAGCTGCATGGCATCGGGTTCGCGGTGTACGCGGTGGGGGCGGGTGGGGCGCCGCGGCGACCAGGCCCCGGCTCGCTGGCGGGAATGCGCCCGCTCGACGTGTCGCAGGGGGAACGGGCGCGCGAGGTGGTCACGCTGTTCGCGTTGCCGCCGGGCGAGTACTTGGTGGTGCCACACACGCGCCGGCCCCACACTGAGACCTCCTTCCTGTTGCGTATCTTCACCGATACACAAGCGCACGTCTGGTGAGTGTCACCGCGGCATACACTGTTTTACTGCATCGAATTCTTCTTCAAACTTAAATAATCTATACTTATAAGAAAACAGTAAAGAATCGAAATCTTTATATTGAAAAAAATTGAGAAAATATATCGATTTGGGGGGATTTTTAGAATCAGGACAGAACAAATTTCGATAGATTTTTAAAATTTTAGTCTGTCTGCCTGTATGCTTGCCTGCCGGTTACGCAAAAACTACTGGATCAAATTTAAAGAGAATAGAAACTAAGATCAAACCGACGTGTTCATCTAGAGGGCGCGGTGGCACGGTGGCGTGTGCGGTACCGCTCAAATAATACCATTGTATTTGTATAGACGTTCCATCAACCCCTCGAAGAGCCTCAAGCGTAAACCCCTTCATCTCTTCGGTAATCCGATTCCTGAGTAAAGGAGACCAAATATCTAGGTGTAACCCTAGATAGTAGACTCTCCTTTATACCTCACGTCACTCAAGTTAGGAAAAGGGCCGCCTGGGTAATGTCCACGAGACACAAGCTTACGCTCTAGGTGTGTATCCGTCCGATAATGACATATAGTTGCGCTGCGTTCGCACATATGTCAAGATCGAATTGGAAACGATTACAAACCATCCAGAATTGGTTTCTTTACCGCCTTACCGGGGCCCCTCGGTATGTTCGTATGGAAGTTCTCCATAGAGATACTAATCTTCCTTCGATACATGCCTACGCTAGACACCTTTCTCGCTCTTACTTCAACAACGCGTCGAATCACGCGAATCCGTTAATTAAAGCGGCAGCTACCTATGTACCGGTCCCCAATGCTTGCCAGCGTAACATCTTCACCGATCCGGACAACAAAGTCGAAAAAGCAAACGCTTATTTTCCACCGCCTCTCTAAACAGAGTGTGCCAGCGCCCACGGCCGCGTAACCACCGTTTTGTCCGCAGAGGACGGGCGGTCAACTTCGCTCCCACACACCCACCACGTCCACCCTCTCTAGCGGCAACCCAAGCCTAGGTCCGTTCCTCTGTGTGAAGCCATTGGGCCAGGCAGCCGCCTGCTCAATACAAGTGACACTATACGTTTGTGAGATCCACATACAGCTGTGCATCCGCCGTCTGAAACAAATGCGCACTGAGAGGTCAACGGGCGCCTCTCGCACTTTTATAGTGTGAGAGAAGGCCGCGCTATGCGTGACACACGCGTTAGAGCGAGATGGTTGCACCCGTGTCACCAGTTCAAGCCAACGCATCTTTGGCGGGAAACAGCTATGCACTGATGGATTGGCGATTACTTTTGATTCTTTTATAGTGTGCGAGCAGGCCGCGATATGCGCTGGCAACTAGTGGGAGCGAGATGCCTGCAATTAATGTCAGCTCCACAGCTCCATTTTTTACATAAAAATAAATAAAATTATCACCTACAGGTGATAAGCACATTTTTCATTGGTCAAACGATTTGGTATTTTTATATAAATATAGGTTTAATTGTTGTAATAAATGAGTATCAATTTGGAAGTGGTATCATTCGTTCACCCCTGAGCTCCCTCCCACACGTTTAACACTTAGCTACCCACATATAAACGTTACACACATATGTTACATACGTAACACAGGGACATAGGTTCTGTAAGGACCTTTTTTTTCTTTTTTACGCTAGTTAGTGTAGAAAACCCTTTCCGATCACTAAATACCTCGTTACTCTCAGGAGGAGGGGAACATGCATATGAGTATATGTTAGTTAGCTCGAATTTGTAGGAATAGGGAATTAGGCAGATCGCGACCTATTCGCATGCGCGACGACCGCCCGAGCCGAGGTTCGACCACTCTGGCACCCTCGTGCGAGTCGTCCAAAACTTTTGCGACTGAGTGCCTTTTGCGCTCGCCCCCAAGTTCGCTGAAGATGTAAAAGCCGCAGCGGCTTCAGGGCCCCTAATTTGATGTCGACACGATTTGAACGCTGCGCGTAAACAATTCCTAGTGGTTTACGGATGTCTACAGTGTTCAGAGATAGAAAAAGTGCAAAAATATTAAATATCTACGATACGAGTACATCACACCCATATTATAAAAATGATCGAGAAAATTACTTTAATTTCATTATTATTACCTTATATTTTCAACATACAATTTAACAGTAGTAATAATTATTATATATAATTAATAAGATCGAAGTGTCTCTTTGTAATGTTAAAATAACAACTTTCAACTGAATGTAAAAAATGTTTCAATTGTAGATCTGAAAAAGACCTACAAAAACTTTAAACTGTATTTCATTAAAAAAATGTTCGCCTCGGTCACGGGTCACGGGTCACGGGTCACGGGTCACGGGTCATGGGTCATGGGTCACGGGTCACGTGAAATTAATTTGAGCCGTTCGCAATTTTCACTTTCACAGTAACTTTAGTAAGTTCACTAAAGTCTTGTTTAATTATTATCAACACAGAGAACATACTACACTCAAGAAAGCAGCCGGGTGCGTGATGTAGTATGCAAACGCCATAACAAACGTTAAACGTTTTCTTCGATTTTGTCGTCGGAGTCGGTGAAGATGTTACGTGTCCGGCGCTTTAAGCGGGTGGCTTTTGGGACTGTATCGTAGGTCGCGGCAGCTTTGATCAACGGATTCGCGTGATTCGACGCGGCGTCGAAATGTGATCTTGAGAGGTATTTGATGTATGATTCGACTGAGGGAAGTTCCATATATCTATGGAGGTCTTGCTGTCGAATGTCCCAAGAGGCTTTATTGATTTTACGTAAGAATCGTGTTTGGAGGAATTGGAATGTATGGATATTGGATTTTGACATATGTGCGAATGCGGCGCAACTATATGTCATAATCACATGGACACATGTTTCGTTTAGAGTAAGCTTTTGTGTCAGGGACATTTTGCTGACAGTCAAGGGCTGTAGGCTCTGTTCCGAACGATACGGACATGAGAGTCGAAGGTGAGCTTCTTATCGAGGGTCACACCGAGATATTAAGTCTCTGTGGCCCAGGGGATCTTGGCATTAAAGAGTTTCAGAGGTTTGATACCCTCGGGGATCTCTTTTTTGCTAGGGTCGAAGATAATTGCGGCGCTCTTGGAGGGTTTGATGCCTTTCACCGAGAGTGGTGATGGCACGTTGGACGGTGTGTCTGAATGAAGACTCATCATCATTATCATTTCAGCCGCAGGACGTCCACTGCTGAACATAGGCCTCCCTCATAGATCTCCAGAACGACCGATCTTGTGCGGCTTGCACCCAACGGCTCCCAGCGACCTTTATTAGGTCGTTTTTTGCATCTAGTGGGGGCCGTCCTCGCTGCACTTTCAACGGATTCGCGTGGTTCGACGCGCGTCGAGAACTGTGATCTTGCCCCAGAGGTATTTGCCGTCATGATTCGACTGAGGGAAGTTCCATATATCTATGGAGGTCTTGCTGTCGAACTGTCCCAAGAGGCTTTATTGATTTTACGTAAGAATCCGTGTTTGGAGGAATTGGAATGTATGGATATTGGATTTTGACATTTGTGCTAATGCGGCGCAATCTATATGTCATAATCACATGGACACATGTTTCGTTTAGAGTAAGCTCTTGTGTCAGGGACATTTTGCTGACAGTCAAGGGCTGTAGGCTCTGTTCCGATACGCTACGGACATGAGAGTCGACGTTGAGCTTTCTTATCGAGGGTCACACCGAGATGATTGACCACGTCTCTGTGGCCGTATGGGATCACTGGCATTACACAGTTTGAGATGTTTGATACCCTCGGTGGATCTATTTTAGCGTAGGGTCGACTGATAATCGTAAGCGCTATAGGAGGGTTTGATGCCTTTCGACCTCGGAGAGTCAAGGTGATGGTCACGTTGGACGGTACAGTGTCTGAATGAAGACTCATCATCATTATCATTTCAGCCAGCATGGACGTCCACTGCTGAACATAGGACACCCCCATAGATGGTCCAGAACGAACCGATGCTTGATGCGGCTTGCACCCATACGTGCTCCCAGCGGCGGCTTTATTAGGTCGTATTTTCATCTAGCCGAGCGCGTCCTACGCTGCACTTTCCGGGATGCGTGGTCTCCACTAAAAGAAACTTTTCTGACCTGTAGCAACTTGACCGGTGCAGTTCTCCGGGAACTATGTGCCCCGCCCACTGCCACTTCAACTTTCTAATCCTTTTGGCTATGTCGGTGACCTTCAGGTTGTACTAGCGCGATCTCCTTGATAGCTTCTGATTGGATCTCGTATAGAAACGGGTAAGCATAGCCCTCTCCATAGCTCGCTGAGCGACCGTTGATGCTTCGTTCCGAGGCCGCACAGTGCAGCTTGACCACGTCTCTGTGGCCGTATTGTCATCACTGGCAACACATGTGAATGAACGCGCTGTGTCGGGTGAAAGCGTAAATGACTGTATGGTAAGCGTATAGATCTAGCTTCGACCAATCAGCGAGGGACAAGGTAGGTCACTGACAGGTAGCCGGTTGAAAGACAACATTGCCAGAATGGAGCCTTGAGGGACACCATTTGGTAGCGAAAGGTGCGGTCGGAGAGATAGTCACGGATGATATGAACTAATCTATCTGGGACTTGTAAGTGGTGTAGCTTATGGACTAGTCCGGCGTGCCAGACCTTATTAAAGGCCTTGGCGACGTTGAAGTAGACCGCGAGCGTACGGTATGGTGTGTCTTTCACGAAGTGAGATGCTGTGTGCTCTGTGAGGCGTTGCACTTGGTGCTTACAAGAATGTTGAGCGCTGAACCCAAAATGTTCCGGAGGGTCTAGATTTTTGTCATCTATCACGGTCTTGAGACGGATCAGAAGGAGCCACTCATAGATTTTGTCTGAAGTATTCAAGAGACTAATGGGACGATAGCTATCGGGATGCGATGCTTGTTTGCCGGGTTTATATATATACCTATGTCTATGGCCTTTTTCCAGGTGGCTGGGGAATGGCAGTGGGCGATGTTTACATTGAAGATGCAAACCATGCATGCGTGCTATGTGGTGATCGGGAAGAAGTTAGAGTACTTCATTCCTGATCCCGTCAGGGCCGGGGATTTTTTGAGATTAAGGCCCTTAATGACGGAACAGACTACTTCAGATGTGACCGGAGTTAGGGTATCCGTGGGTTGGGTGTTGGGAGGAAACTTGGTTCCTGTACCTAGGTTTCGATTCCGTTGACATGTGCGGCATCTATTTTGTCGCAGTTTGGGGAGCACTGGCTCTCCAAAGTGGCGGCGAGACACTCCGCCTTGTCCTCGCTATCGAACGCGAGTGGGAGGCCCGGGCCTCTTTCAAAAGGGAGGCATTTAGAAGGAGTAATCTATATTTAATGATCTAGCTTACTTCCAGAATTTGAGATTGGACGGTCTGAGACCCTCTACGAGGTTTTCCCATCTTTGGCCTCTGTATTCTGTTATACGAGCTTTAAACTCTCTTTGTAGGGTGCGTAACCGTTCGCAGTTTTCCCTAGACGGGAATGAGTTGGGTGCGCGAGTCGCGGCGTTCTTTTCCGTCGTCAACACTCGCAGGTCGGCAGGGAGTACAAAGCAGCGTTCATTCGCCACTTTAACCTCTCTGATACCGACCTGGAGTTGGTTAACGAGGGAATCGATCGCTAAGTCGGCGTTTGCGATTGACTGCAGTACGCCAGGGACCCTATCTAGGCTGACCGAGGACGGCCTATCTAAGAGGTAATGTTTAAGTTTCGCGTGGTTCTCCATCTGGACGGAGGCAGGACTGTGATCGGAGGTATGTTGCTGGTAAGCGGATACCATACTCTATAAACCGTTGTAAGACCATACGTATCACAACTAGTGCATTGCCGACCTTGAACCCTCCTACCTCAAGGAGCTCTAGGAACCCTACTCACCGCATTAACCCTACTAAAGCGTTACTTGACTGCGATCTTCTGTATGGTGAAGGCACAGATCTTTTTGGATGGAAGTATTCCACCAGTCAGACTTCCCAAGTAGAGAAAAATCTTTAAAGAAAATTTGCGCCCTACGTTTATTATTATTGTACCAAACCATATATATTCATACCATATTATGTTTTCAGTGTTATTAAGCTAAAGATATAATAAATGCACAAACTAATTTTGTAGATTTCTTTAATTGGTACATAATTAATATTTTGTGAGTTTTTGTTGTGTATCTGGTGCACCGCGGCACAATGATGGCACGGTGGTGGCACGGTGACGGTAGCACTTCTGTGGACCGCACACTACCTATACTCTTTAGAATACATTTTTAAAATACAAGCAAAGACCGTGCCACTTTTTTGTGAATAATAAAAATACGTAAGATTATTTAAGAAATGTTTTTCAAAATTAGTCATCATGTTTATTGTCTTTTCAACAATTTTAGAACAATCTCGACCTCGCCTCGCTATTGACACTCCTGGGTCTAATAGAAATTTTAAAAGTGAATTGTTGTCCGGGTTCCTTCGCGCAGCAATGCGATAGGTACACGTCACAGGTCACAGACTCAGAACTCACACAGGTGTAATACTGACTTGCAGGGAACTCAACGACGACAACGTGATCATCCACGACATCGGTGCGGAGTCGTACCCGTGCGGGGTCCGCGGGAGGAGAGCGCAACAGCAGCAGGAGGAGGAGGGGCAGGAGGTGGACGCGGTGAGACTGCGGCGGGTGGCGGGCGCGCCAGCGTTGGAGGTGTGCCGCGCACTCGTGCCGCTGCGAGATCCGGCGGTGCGGGGTGCAGTGCGACTGGGAGATGTGCCGCTGCTGGTTGCGCTGGCGGCTCGTTGGCGCGCCGCATTCTCCGCGCATGCGTCCTGCGGGTCTGTTTGCTCGTACAAGCTGCGCGTGCTGTTCCGCATCGCTGGGGTCTCCGTCTCGAACAAAGTGCTCGAGTGCGTAGTTGTGCGGTTCGCGCGCCGAGCTCGGCTCTCGGCCGACGCGTTCCTCGTGGCGATGGCTCGGCTGCACCTCGCGCACGGTATGCTCCACCCTCACCCCGCGATCTCTCGTCGCCATCTCGCTCGCATAACTCATTGAATGTAGTCTGTTGACAGAGCGGCACCGGAGCCTCGACGCGAAGCTCAAGTCGAACCCGCTCTCGCTGGAGGAGGTGAGTAGCGCACTGGGTGCGGGGGCGCGGGCTCGTCGCGCGTGCTCTGTTATCCGCTAGCTTTCTCTTGCAGATGATCCTGATGACGGTGTACTCATGAAGATGGGCCCATAGCAACGGAGGCAGATAGGCTCCTGTGCTGACGTGTTCTGGACTGGTCTTCATAAGTGACACAGCAGTCGCTACAACACATTTTCATAATTATAAGTAAATTATTCTACTTTAAGTGATACCATCTGTTATCTTCTCCGTTTCGTAGTTCCGCTCTGCTGTATCCTCGGCTCACAGAGTACAGTGCACCCCATGCGCGCCACGCGCCACCACTCCTCATACACACACACACGGCGCATGTGAACGCACAGATATACAAATGCATGTACATAATAACATTTAGGTAAATATAAAGAAACTACAGTTACCTGAACATTTAACTACTTAATAATATTGTGTTACCAAATGAAAGAGCTTTGTTGTACTTGCTATTAGTTTTATTGTTCGAGACACCACCACACCACCGCCACTCCTCCCTCTTCCGTCCTCCCTCCTCCAAGGGTGAATACAGAGTCCATTGTTAAACGACATGGGTCATAAATGAGAACAAATTTTAAAATTATTTACATCACAAGGGTATCCATTATGCCTGTGTGCAAAATGTAGCATTTAAATAAAATTTGTTTGATTATATAAATCATGGACCTTCTGAGTTGAATATTGTTATTATATCTTATAGCTGGAGATTTTTCTTTAAGCAAAGCGCTCAGCTGGGAGACTGCTTTGATGTTGGAAAATGGAAAATAGTATACAATCAACAAATTTTATAAAATAAATACCATAAAGTAATAGATAGTAAATACAGTCTGTAGGTGGTTGCGTGGGTGGAATCAGTGGGGTGGTACCACACTACCACCGTACTATGCATTCATAGATGTTTGCCGTTGTGTATCTAGTCCAAGATCCCAGAGCAATAAGACACAACTTATTTTCTAAAGCCTATGCTTTCTAACTTTTTTTTTTAAGTTCTATAACTTTCGGTTCTTAGTAGTATCTCGTGTACTTTTTAATACCTGTACGTTTGTGGAGTTGGCTCTGTGACACCTGCGCAGGTACCAGGTGAGAAAGGTAACTAAAAATCAGAGTTACTTAACTTAAATTTAAATGACTGATTTTTATATATATTTTGTAGAATATTACTCTGAAGTAATATCAAAAAAGTCAGACGTTTTCCATGGGCCAGAACTTTTGTCAGACGCTTTAAAGCTCTACAAAAAAAAAAACTTAATTTATTTTTAAATGTCTGATTTTTATTTATGTTATTAAGATAAATATTACAATGTTATATTTAATCAGTCAGACAAATTGTAATGACCAAACATCCCCTAAACACAAAAATTACTCAACTATGAGTATGAGCACGAGAGAGAGCACGATAAATTAAGTTCATTTTTTTTGTAGAGCTTTAAAGCGTCTGACAAAAGTTCTGGCCCATGGAAAACGTCTGACTTTTTTGATATTACTTCAGAGTAATATTCTACAATATATATATAAAAATCAGTCATTTAAATTTAAGTTAAGTAACTCTGATTTTTAGTTACCATTCTCACCTGATACCTGCGCAGGTGTCACAGAGCCAACTCCACAAACGTACAGGTATTAAAAAGTACACGAGAGACTACTAAGAACCGAAAGTTCTATGCTTTAGAAAATAAGTTGTGTCTTATTGCTCTGGGATCTTACTCTAATCCGAATGCGCATCACATAAATACTTCGGGATAGAGTTCAAACATTTTTCTTTTGTTTTACTTCTTATATACTTGTTACTTATCTATAAAAAAAGTATCACGATATCTTCGTCGGTTTTTACAATAAAAAAGTCTTCATTTTTAGCAAAAACTGGTTTATAGATACAGAAGGCAGAAAAGTATAATAAATATCTTTCTATTGAAATATGTTTATTTCATTAAATTCTCGTATCTGTTATCAATAAGCAATTTAAGCTACAAATTTAAAACAGTAGGTATATAGAAAGAAAACAATCAGCAGTCATACAAATAATGAGGTAAGTAGGTACGTTTAATTAAATTAATGTTGGATTGTGTAGCGACATCTCTCGCCACAACTGACGTATCGACGCAACTACGTAGCGACACATAGCGACATCTATCAAGCCACATAGGACGCATCCTACTATCCTACATTGCGCTATAGAAATTAACTCTATTGTTGAGTATATATACAAGAACCCGACCACAACAGTCGGGGCTCCCCAAGTCCGGTGAAGCTGTAAAAGCCGCAGCGGCTCTGTTTTTGGATAGGGCCCCTAAGGCTAAAAGTGTAGTCCGTTGTAAATAATAAAAAAAAAAAGTGGGGGCAGCTGCCCGCCAGACATTGCACCCGTCTGGCCGGAGGATCCTCCCTTTTCTATGACGGATGTGGAACTTTACTCTCTGTTCCTCACCTCCGCTAAAGATTGGATTGCAATATGGATCGTGTTATTGAAATCAGGCTGAAAAGTTTGCATGTTTAATTAGACTCTTGCGTGATAATATGAATTGCTGTGTAAGATTCAATTGGAGAGACTTTAGTTTCTTCTTTATGATTTGCGGCATGTAGCAGGGCAGTATGCTTGCTTCTACATTTTTCACATTCTAGTTTTCTTGTTACTTGTCGTTTAGCTTAAGTTCGTTCAGTTACAAAAAACAGCCCCGCGGGAGTTAGAATCCGTTATCGCACAGATGGCAAGCAATAGAAGTATACCTATTATGTTCGAATTAGGGAGCACTGCTATTTAATATATTAAAAACTAACTTTTTTATTATACTCGTTTATTACTTATAATCCCGATCCTAATCCACAAGTATTCTGACCGGAAAATGCGCAGTAACTGACGTTCGTCGAGGTCGCGCACATACTTCTCACTCAAACATAAGACCGTTAACACATTTCTTTCACACTACATGGCCCCTCCAGCTTGAACAAAAGTATTCTATAGTAGTGACTGATGATTATTAGATTAATAAATTTATGATAATGGATATTTCAGGCATTTTATTTGAGGCCTTTGATCTCTCAAGATTATATTACGTAAGTAAAAAATCGTTTATCATCAACCCAATAAATGCCTATTGAATAATGGATTTTTATAATGAATGTCACATCCCTACTTACAACTGTCAATGATGTCAGTTCAGTTATCATGTTAATTTGTCAGAGGTGTCAGTGCCCCGGACATTTGACATTTGGTCTATGATCGGCACTGGACCGGCGCCGGCGCACGATTGCAACAAACTGTGATCTTAACAGACTATGATAACTACACCAAAGTTTCCGCCTTTTAAATTATAATTAATAAAGCCAAAGTAATAGAAGTAGGTATGCGGGGTGTTAACATCGCTTTGATCATAACCGTAGTGTTGTGCGGTAAGGAGCGGGCGGATGCAACCGCGGGCGGGTCCGGGCTGTTCGCTAGTCCAGCGCGCTACGCCGCCGAGACCACGGTGCTGTTGAATGACGTGCAGCGTCGGGACCGTGAGCTCGGATACAAGATAAAGGCGGAGCTCAGCGTCACGCCCGTCTTCAGAGACCACCACTCCTCAGAATTCCTCTTGAGGTTTCACGTAAGCATCATTGCTCTGCAGAATGTAAACAGTAGGTTTCTCCACTCAAAGCCACTAACTGTGCCTTGTGCCAATAATATAATCTTATTCAAATGGAGGTTGAGGGTCACTTAGAAACACATTAAATATTATCAGTATTTGATAAGCAGAACTGTAAATACCTACTTACTGTATACATATATTTATTATTTTGATAGTTTCAAATAAAGTTCTTTTGTTAAAGATCAAAGTATGTGGTGATGGATATTATCAGCGGCATACATTACTGAATCATAACTACATTTGTTACTTTTGTAATTTGTTACATTTGTTATTACTTGAGAGCTAATATCTCTCAGTGTGTATAAATAATAATAATGTATTTACAACCATGTACGACAGTAAATAAATAATATAATATAATATTCTTTTAACAGGATAAAAAGTACCCTATATGTTATTCCAGATCATAGACCATCTATGTGACAAATTTGATTGAGATCTGTTCAGCCGTTTTTGCGTGATGGAGTAACAAACATCCAAACATACACACTTTCACATTTATTATTTTAGTAAGATTGATTTATCATAATAACTTAAATTTAAAACCAGCCAGTTAAGATCAGTGGTAACAATAAAATACATGAAGTTTACATTGAGAATGTTAACCTATTGTTCATAATGCTATTTGCAAATCATTCAATTTAGTAATGGCATATACATATTTGCTTGAATTTATTATTTATGTTTCAGCTTCACAACCCTAAGTTATATTTGAAAGGAAAGCATGTGAATGCCGAGTTTCTTCCACACAATTCAATTTTGGACTCATATATAGAATCAACATTTTATGTACATTTGAAGAATGGGATCATACAAACTACTTATTTGGACCCTAAAGAATTACCTGATGTACAGAATTATAAAAATTCTCTCATCAGCTTATTTCAGGTAACTAGTCATATTTCTTTATTGGTTCAGTCAAAACATATGTACATGGATGAGAAGATGACATTAAATGTTTCAGTTTCAAACATCTACGTCCCCAGGAGAACACAATGAAACAGATGTGTCAGGAGAGTGCCATGTGCTCTATGAGATATTATCACAAAATGTAATTAGAAAGATAAAGGTGAGTAGTACAGGCCATTTTTCTTTCATTTAGAGTATAATTGTTCTTCCCGCAAGTACAAATTATTTTAATTTTTCTTTATCTCATGCTATGTGTGCAAATAGCATACTCTATAGAGCAAAATTTAACTTCATAAAATTGTCTATATAATCTATACAATTAATAAAATTGAAGTGTCTGTTTGTAATGTCAAAATAACAGTTTTTTACTAAATGCATATGAAAGTATATACAATACCTATAACAAAAAACATATTTTTAAAATTTTCGTCTGTCTGTTTGTTTGTCAGTTTGTTGTGTTGTTGTCTGAGTAATCTCCGCAATGGTTGGACCGATTTTGACGGGACTTTCACTGGTAGATAGCTGATGATATAAGGAGTAACTTAGGCTATTTTTATTTTAGACAAAGAATTAGGGTTCTGCACAAAAAAAATCTGGTCATGGTGAATCAAATCGGGCGCTTAAATGGCTTATGCTGAGTAAACCATAAGAGTTATAGCAAATTAATGTACTACATAATTATAGGCATTAAAAAGACCTACAAAAAAGTCCGGGAGAGTATCTTCTAAGGAACACCCACAATAAGCATTTTTGTCTTTAAAATAACCGGGAGCGGGGGAACAAAATTCGCGCGGGCATTCTATAGTCCACGTGAACGAAGCCACTGGCACAGGTAGTTGATTATAAAATATATTTTATCGTTAGTTACAATTCTTGAATATGTACATTAGAACACTGAGTAGAGAAGGGAAGCCAGACAGAGTGGCGCCGTAACGCGTTACGTTACGAAGCTGTTTACCCTCTCATAACAAGTTATCAATTCAAAACAGCATTAAAAAAAAACCAGATATGTAGGTGTATTGAAATTCATCATCGGCAATTTGTGTTTCGTGTTTTGTGAATGTCTTTGATTCCTGAGAGGCAGTGTGGTCGCTACTCACGGTTAGCAGTCAGCCATGCCTCACGCTCCTTCACTACTGTCGACCAATATTCTGCCTTATGTATGTCTATGCTGTGCACCAAGTCTAACTTGACGATATTCCCGTTTCCTGTAAAGTGTAAACAAACGGATCTCACTCTTTTTACAAACTTTTATTCAACTTCCTTGTTAGTATCAGTTAAATGCTGCAACTGAATTTTAAAACAGTTATCTCTAACCGATTGACTTGAAATTCAGTATACACGTTTAGTTTGGATGACAATGGATGGTTTATTTAACAATTATCAAAAGGACATTTTTGGATATTTTATTACGACTTCTAAAAGTAGTATTGACATTTCTTATATCTATATATTAATACGTGAATCAAACGCTTTCGGTACCTTTTTAAACGTGCGTGCACGAAGACTGTGAGATTTGGCATGATTAAAGTTTATGTGGAGAGGGAGTGCCATATCATACCATCACGCCTGTATCTCCGAAGGGTTAGGCAGAGGTTTACACCTCTATAAATAATATATAATTAATAATATAATAAAAATACATATATAACTAATGTACACCCGCAGCTCACTGGGTATGTTTTTAGGTCCCATGTAATTAGGAGTGAACTTATAAGCAATTCATAGACCATAGAAATGCCCATACAAATGTAAATACATGTAAAAATGCGTTCTAAATGTAGCTTTAGAGTATAATAATTATAACAATTTATTGAGTACAAACAAAGAGAATAATACATTTTATATTTTTACAATAATACAGTAACATTAAGATAACCTAAACATGCTTGTAACTCTGTATCACAAGTTGAAATACTTAATGCATTGAAATTGTTATATATTATGTTATGATAATTGTTCTGTAGTACCTGCACTAGGCCACTAGGGACAGCCTAAAGACTACTGTACCAAGTTCCTATATGCTGCTAAGTAGAAAAGTGTATATTATAACAATTTATTGAGTACAAACAAAGAGAATAATACATTTTATATTTTTACAATAATACAGTAACATTAAGATAACCTAAACATGCTTGTAACTCTGTATCACAAGTTGAAATACTTAATGCATTGAAATTGTTATATATTATGTTATGATAATTGTACTGTAGTACCTGCACTAGGCCACTAGGGACAGCCTAAAGACTACTGTACCAAGTTCCTATATGCTGCTAAGTAGAAAAGTGTATATTATAACAATTTATTGAGTACAAACAAAGAGAATAATACATTTTATATTTTTACAATAATACAGTAACATTAAGATAACCTAAACATGCTTGTAACTCTGTATCACAAGTTGAAATACTTAATGCATTGAAATTGTTATATATTATGTTATGATAATTGTACTGTAGTACCTGCACTAGGCCACTAGGGACAGCCTAAAGACTACTGTACTAAGTTCCTATATGCTGCTAAGTAGAAAAGTGTATATTATAACAATTTATTGAGTACAAACAAAGAGAATAATACATTTTATATTTTTACAATAATACAGTAACATTAAGATAACCTAAACATGCTTGTAACTCTGTATCACAAGTTGAAATACTTAATGCATTGAAATTGTTATATATTATGTTATGATAATTGTTCTGTAGTACCTGCACTAGGCCACTAGGGACAGCCTAAAGACTACTGTACCAAGTTCCTATATGCTGCTAAGTAGAAAAGTGTATATTATAACAATTTATTGAGTACAAACAAAGAGAATAATACATTTTATATTTTTACAATAATACAGTAACATTAAGATAACCTAAACATGCTTGTAACTCTGTATCACAAGTTGAAATACTTAATGCATTGAAATTGTTATATATTATGTTATGATAATTGTACTGTAGTACCTGCACTAGGCCACTAGGGACAGCCTAAAGACTACTGTACTAAGTTCCTATATGCTGCTAAGTAGAAAAGTGTATATTATAACAATTTATTGAGTACAAACAAAGAGAATAATACATTTTATATTTTTACAATAATACAGTAACATTAAGATAACCTAAACATGCTTGTAACTCTGTATCACAAGTTGAAATACTTAATGCATTGAAATTGTTATATATTATGTTATGATAATTGTACTGTAGTACCTGCACTAGGCCACTAGGGACAGCCTAAAGACTACTGTACCAAGTTCCTATATGCTGCTAAGTAGAAAAGTGTATATTATAACAATTTATTGAGTACAAACAAAGAGAATAATACATTTTATATTTTTACAATAATACAGTAACATTAAGATAACCTAAACATGCTTGTAACTCTGTATCACAAGTTGAAATACATAATGCATTGAAATTGTTATATATTATGTTATGATAATTGTACTGTAGTACCTGCACTAGGCCACTAGGGACAGCCTAAAGACTACTGTACCAAGTTCCTATATGCTGCTAAGTAGAAAAGTGTATATTATAACAATTTATTGAGTACAAACAAAGAGAATAATACATTTTATATTTTTACAATAATACAGTAACATTAAGATAACCTAAACATGCTTGTAACTCTGTATCACAAGTTGAAATACTTAATGCATTGAAATTGTTATATATTATGTTATGATAATTGTACTGTAGTACCTGCACTAGGCCACTAGGGACAGCCTAAAGACTACTGTACTAAGTTCCTATATGCTGCTAAGTAGAAAAGTGTATATTATAACAATTTATTGAGTACAAACAAAGAGAATAATACATTTTATATTTTTACAATAATACAGTAACATTAAGATAACCTAAACATGCTTGTAACTCTGTATCACAAGTTGAAATACATAATGCATTGAAATTGTTATATATTATGTTATGATAATTGTACTGTAGTACCTGCACTAGGCCACTAGGGACAGCCTAAAGACTACTGTACCAAGTTCCTATATGCTGCTAAGTAGAAAAGTGTATATTATAACAATTTATTGAGTACAAACAAAGAGAATAATACATTTTATATTTTTACAATAATACAGTAACATTAAGATAACCTAAACATGCTTGTAACTCTGTATCACAAGTTGAAATACTTAATGCATTGAAATTGTTATATATTATGTTATGATAATTGTACTGTAGTACCTGCACTAGGCCACTAGGGACAGCCTAAAGACTACTGTAACAAGTTCCTATATGCTGCTAAGTAGAAAAGTGTATATTATAACAATTTATTGAGTACAAACAAAGAGAATAATACATTTTATATTTTTACAATAATACAGTAACATTAAGATAACCTAAACATGCTTGTAACTCTGTATCACAAGTTGAAATACTTAATGCATTGAAATTGTTATATATTATGTTATGATAATTGTACTGTAGTACCTGCACTAGGCCACTAGGGACAGCCTAAAGACTACTGTACCAAGTTCCTATATGCTGCTAAGTAGAAAAGTGTATATTATAACAATTTATTGAGTACAAACAAAGAGAATAATACATTTTATATTTTTACAATAATACAGTAACATTAAGATAACCTAAACATGCTTGTAACTCTGTATCACAAGTTGAAATACTTAATGCATTGAAATTGTTATATATTATGTTATGATAATTGTACTGTAGTACCTGCACTAGGCCACTAGGGACAGCCTAAAGACTACTGTAACAAGTTCCTATATGCTGCTAAGTAGAAAAGTGTATATTATAACAATTTATTGAGTACAAACAAAGAGAATAATACATTTTATATTTTTACAATAATACAGTAACATTAAGATAACCTAAACATGCTTGTAACTCTGTATCACAAGTTGAAATACTTAATGCATTGAAATTGTTATATATTATGTTATGATAATTGTACTGTAGTACCTGCACTAGGCCACTAGGGACAGCCTAAAGACTACTGTACCAAGTTCCTATATGCTGCTAAGTAGAAAAGTGTATATTATAACAATTTATTGAGTACAAACAAAGAGAATAATACATTTTATATTTTTACAATAATACAGTAACATTAAGATAACCTAAACATGCTTGTAACTCTGTATCACAAGTTGAAATACATAATGCATTGAAATTGTTATATATTATGTTATGATAATTGTACTGTAGTACCTGCACTAGGCCACTAGGGACAGCCTAAAGACTACTGTACCAAGTTCCTATATGCTGCTAAGTAGAAAAGTGTATATTATGTAGTCCGGGTAATGATATATAGTTACACATTAAATCCTATAATTTTATATTAATTTTTGCATTATGATAAATAAATCCTCTGTCTGAACATGGTATGTTAAGGACAGAAGTCATTGTGTAACAACTATTTTTAATTTAAATTTGTTTGTTGTTATTATACAAGAAAGGGCCCAGATAAAATTGAATTTTTCTTATGAAATTTGTATAGTTGTTTGGAAAGTAAAAAACGATCTTTCTTCTCTAATTTACACTTATGTTATTGTTATAGTGTTGTTGAATTATGACTTTTTTTAAATAAAGGCCTGTCTGACCGTCAAAACCTGGCACTCCGAATACAATTTTGTTGTAGGAAATCTGTAAGACTTTTAACCCAACAAAAATGCCAATGTGAAAAAGGGGCCAAGTTCCATAGCTGTTCTTTTGATTATAGCTGTAGGAATGTTCGTTATTCAAATCATTTACAAAACAATTTGTTATTTTCTTTGGTATGGGGTTTTTTAATATGGCAACGAATTACAATAAAAAATTACTTTTATAATGCCCTTTGTGACCCTTCTAATTATTTTAGCATTAAAGTTTTACGCGCACCTCCCCATGCCGTAACTACAACGTATAAATTACAATCATAACAAATTTAATTTAATTCAGCCAAATAGTTTTTGCGTGGTTAAACAAACTAACGGACATATAAACAAAAATTTCAAAAACTTTGGAAATGTTTTCTGTTCGTGACTTTATGCCTCTCCATAGTATTATAATTTTTCTCGAATATCTTGAATGTGACTTTTTACTGTTTGATTATAAGTATAGATAAGCAGAAATTGAGATTCATTTTACGAAGAGTAGAACATTTCACTGGTGCTTGTGTTGACAGCGCGCGTGCGAGCAGGACGGCACGACTGCGAGCGTGCAGGCGCGACGAGTGACGCGCTACACGCTGGCAGCTGACGGCGCGCTCAACGACGTACACGCCGAGGAGGTACTCGCGCTCGGACACGACCACCTCGGAGTGAAGGCGCGCTCCTGGGTCACGTTGCGCGCGTCTGATACCGGTGTGGCCGCTCCGCCTCCCCCGCCCCCGCCCCCGACCTCATACGCGGAGCTCGCGGCCGCGCTGCACGAGGTGCCGGATGCGCTGGAGCCCGCGCGCTCCTTGTTGCTGGCGACATCTCATGAACACTCCCGTGACTACCAGGTGAGTCGTAACACGTCAGTCACTCACACTGCTACGTCACAGTACATAACTTGAACGACGACATACGAGTCAAAAGACGACCACGTGTGCAGACCCCGACTCGGGCACCTCTTGCAAGACATCACATCACATCTAACTTAACCGAGGTTGTCATCTTATAGTAATGCTTGTGGTGCGGCGGTAACACACATTACCAGTATGTCTTGCTCGTTCATTGGTGCGATGCGATACTTGTCTACTGTGCAGTCGCTGGAGGCGGCGGTCGAGCAGAACGCGCCCGCGCTCGCCGGAGAGCAGGCGGGCGCCGGCGGCGGCGGTGACGCAGCGCTCGCAGCGCTACGGCTGCTGCCGGCACTGCGTGACGCCGCGCTGCCCGAACTGCGGGACTTGTTACGCCGCGACCACCTGCTTCATATGTTGTAAGTACCTTTCCGCGTTACACTTGCCATGTCCTCTGTGTGGTGAGTGTTGACTCGCTCTTCATGTCTGTTCTCGTACCACAGGCCTGGGATGAGCCGCGCGCTTGGACTCGCAGGTACTAGAGCGGCTCTGCGCGCGGCTGACGAGCTGTTGCAGCTGCGCTCTGAAGACCCGGTGTTGCCGCACGCGCTGCTCTTCCTCGAAGGGTTCGCACTCGCCGCCGCGCCGCACCCCGACGCGGTGGCGGAGCTGTTGCGTGTGGGGGAGAGAGCGCGAGCGCCGGGGGTCGCAGAGGCGGCGCTACTAGCGGTGGCGGCGGCGGCTGCCCGCCTGCTCCGGGAGCGGGACAGCGCGCTCGCTGGGACAGTGCGGGACTCGCTTGTGCGCTCGCTGGCCGCTTGCGCGACTGACGAGTGCCGGAGGGTCCGATTGCTGGCTCTCGGCAACATGCGTCGTGCGGACACAGTGGACTTGCTGGTGGAGCACGCGACGCGTAAGGCAGGCGGTGCCACGCGACTGGCGGCGCTGCAGTCACTGGCGCAGGCTCCACTGCCCGCACTGGACCCGATGAGGCTGGACCGTCTCACTCACGTAGCACTGCACCAGGCCGTGCCGTTAGAGGTACGCCGTCCCTCCTCCAAGGGTTCGGGGATAAACGCTTATCTTACGCTAACGCAGTGGAAGACATGGTCATCTGAACCACCGATGGAGGGGAGATTGACAAAACATTAGCTTGCGTTTCGCAGGGTTAAGAAATTTATAAAAATTAATATTGCAAACTGTTACAAGATATAATGATACTATATACTCTCGGCGTCTTCTCTGACGGGAGAAACTCCACAATTCGCAAGTAACAGTCAAGGAATATGTAGGGGTTCGTACCCAAGAGTTATGATAGTGATGATAGATTCGGGGATGATAAATAAAACTTCCTGAATGAGTGTCGTCGATGCTATATTCAAACAAACACTGAATGAATATAATAACCAAACCCGGCTTAAAAGGAACACAATGCGCGGCGTATGCAAACGCTGCAGTTTATGTATACTAATATTGTAGCACGGTGCGTCCCGTACAGAATAGAAGAGGAAATGACTAGTCATCAGCCGGTCAAATCGTCATCTCCCCATACCAATTCTTCTCGTGGAGAAATTAAAAGTGTTTATAATATCACAATGTAGCAAATGGCTGCACTAAGAGGATCTCTAGTCTCGTAGCTCAAGGTCAGTTCAAACAATAATTACAAGAGGTTTTATCAAAGATATCGAACGGCGTAGATACGCGTAACACAAACCGGTACATTCACCTTTAAGACAATCATTAGTTACCGCAATAGGGGGATATATCTCGTCCCGTGGCCCAATAATCACGTATTAAATACAAATTAAATCGGAAGCCGGTCAAAAAACATAACTTATCAAACAATCCAAACTATACATGGAGAACAGCGTTACGCCGCGTAATTGCGCCAACTCAGTTCACTGCGCCGGGTGTGCAAATGTGTCAGTGCATGGCGCACTTCAGTACAGCGAGTGTCACAGTGTCACGCCCGTCCGCTTGCGCCAGTCAGCCGAAGCATTTATTCCTCTAACTCCCTTGCCTCTTGTATAATTTTGCTGCGCCATGGCGCAAATTTCAGATGCCACAATGCGCTGAGTTTTGCTGAGTTACCCATGTCTAAACACAGTTGGAAGTTGACAGCGCGAAAGATACATAGAGACAGCTTGTGTTGCCAGACGGCGGTTACGAACTCCTCCCTTTTTGCCAAATTTAAAGACTACGATTGCCAGGAACTACTACGTAGGTTAGTTAATGGTGCTTTTATTGATGTGGAACATCTAATGCGATTGATCAGACCGGTTGCTGGCGGCTGTAAGCGTGGCGACCCTGAAAGATGTTTCAAACGTGGTGGGCGCAGGGGCGCGGGGTGCGGGGCGTCCCGTCACGGCCAACTAGTTTTAACATTTTACAATAGCTCACAGACTAACAAAGTGATTGTTGTGTGTGTGTCTTCGTAACAATGTAAACAGCTTTACGCTTGAATAGCTCTGTGCATATTCCGATCTATACAGGGTTATTGTTAATTGGACGTATTCCCGTTAGGAGGTGATAGGCGTGACTATTTGTGATAATAATGTGATAATGAGTTTTTTTTTTTTGCTTTTTTCAAAATAAATCAAAAATGCGATATATAAAAAAAAAAATATTTAAAGTATCAATTGAAATCTCATTTTCTTGTGATTTATAAAAACGATAAGCAAAAATTTATCGATCAAAATTTAAAAAATGCGAGAGGAACACGATATTATATCAATATTTTTTTTTTTTTTTGAGATTTTTTCCACTAAAATGCCATAAAATAAAAAAAGCCTTATGAAACTTGGTTTGCAGATAATTTTAAAAACAACTGTTTTCTCAGCTCTCGAAACAATGCATAACAATAGGAACTAAAAGAAAATTAATCAGGAAGCAAACTGCTAGGTTAAGAAAGAAAAAAACAAAAGTAGGTAAGTAGGTAGGGGTAAGTAGAGGGGCAGTTCCAAGCTATTATTTGCAAGCACATGTTTTTAAAAACTTTTCTGATAATTACTTTTCACGGGCAGTAGTTTTGCCATCAGATGGTGGAATTCTGAACAATGAAATAAAGAAAGGACAATTTACATAAATAGAAGTTCGGGTTCGGGAACAGGTTCGTGCTGCGGCGCTGGAGCTGGTAGTGAGCAGGAGGGCGGGGCGACCGGCGCCGCTGGTGGCGGTGGCGCGCGAGCTCCATCTGCGCGGTCCACACGAGTTGCGCCGCATCTTCTGGCAGCGGCTCAGCTCCCTGGCGCCGCGACACCTCGCCGTGCGACAGTTCCTGGCGGCATTGGAGCCGGACTTGCGCACGTGGGACGCGCAGGCGCATGCGGGCTCCTCCGCAGTGCTCGAGCGGGAACTCGGGTGGGCGGTAGGCGGGTGGAGCGCCTCGCTCGGCTCCGTGCAGCTGGCGGAGGCCGGTGTGCTCCGCCGCGGCCTCGTCACCCTCACCGCCGACGGACCCGACAACTCCACTGCAGACGTGCTCGGGGTCAGTCTGTTGCTCCCTGATAACATCCCGTACTCACTAACGACTAGCGGACACCCTACTTGATTCACCACTAAACATTACGTACAGGTCGAGGTATGGACTCGTGGCATTGAGTCACTCACCGGCGGGCAGGGGACGGCCAACACGGCCGGCGACCACCAGGACGATGGCATGGCCGGCGGGCTGGCGCTCAGCGTCGCCGGGACGCGCATGCGTGGCATCACCCTCTTCAACGGGCAGGCCGAGTTGCTGGGGCACGTGTGGGCGGGCACGGGCAGCACGCCGACGCCGGCTCTGCGCGCGCTCTGGGTGCCGGAGGAAGCAGAGGGCGAGATGGCACTAGTGGGCGGAGTACAGCTGCGGCACCGGTGGCGCAGAGCGCTATCGCTGGCGCTGGACGCGCACGCGCAGGTGTCGCTCTGGTGGCGCACCGCGCGCTGCCAGCTGGAGCTACGCGCAGGTGGCGCGGCGCTGGCGGAGGCGGTAGTGGTGGCGGGGTGGGGTGAGGTGCGCGCGCGAGCGGTGCTGACGTCAGAGCCACGGCTGCGCGTTGCCGCTGACCTCGACTTCTACGACACAGTCGCGCTGTGCGTGCGCGTCGCTACGGACGGGCATGAGGTGACGCGTAACGTGTCACTAGCGAGTGCGCTCGGCGGTACACGCACGCGCCGCTGGAGGGAGGAGCGCGGTGGGGGGGCGGGACGCACGCTGGCGCTGGGCGCGCCGAACGATCACGTTTGTCGGTCGCTGCGAGCCGCCGACGCCGACGCCGACACCGAATAGAGCGCACTCTCGATGTTGCTCAAACCTGTGGATCTGATATATTATCTGATTATCTAATAGATAATGAATAAAGTTGAAGAAACTCTTTTCTATACTTATCTTCTTATTTCCTACCCTTTTTTTTTTTTTTTAATGCGCCACAATTTTTTTTTGTAACGCCATAACAAGAAGAAGAAGATCGAGTAATACGAGTAGGTACTTTAGTCGTTTAGTTAGACTGACCTTATCGATACGATAGGTAGCATATTTACATTATCGTTAAAAAAAAAAAAAAAAAACTATTGGTACCTCATGACTTGAGTGAATCGAACTTGTAAACATGCGACAACTGCTGTGTGTTACTTTGCTCAACCAACAAAATACTGACCACTTTAATCGAATCATTATTTGTGATGAAAATTGGATACATGGATGGTGATGAAGCGATGCAGTGGTGTAAATAATCTCTTCACCGCAGTGATCGTACTTATGCAAGTATGATTAATTTAAATTCTATTTGTATTGATATCCCTTGGCCCAATCTAGAATATGGTTTCAAAATAAGATTTAGGTGCATTGAATGCTTAGTATGACCACTAACCTTTGAATCCACCAACCAAGAACAGGTATCAGCGCTACCAAAGCGCCCGCCACCCTCTGCTACACTTATAGTGTCGTCTAAGGACCCTCGCGACACCAGTGAGGGGGTCCTTAACACAATACAGAGGGTGGCTAACACCCAGGTCACGGGCGCTAGGGTCGATGTGGTCAGAAAGGCCAAAAATCAAAAGGTCGTGCTGCGATGCCGCGCCGAAGAGGATGCGCGGAAGATGGCGGGGCAGTTGCGGACGGCCTCGGCTGGACTGACCGTAGCCAAGACAAGAACCCTCTTGTCGAGATCCGAGGGGTATTACAGGCTTACAGCGACAAGGAGATTCTAGATAACTTGAGGGGACAGAACAAAGAGTTGTTCCGTGACCTGGAGGCCAAAGACCGGAGCATACAGGTACGGTACCGTAAAAGGGCGCGGAACCAATTGGAGTGCCACCCGGTCTTGGAGGTCGCGCCGAAGCTCTGGCAGAGGTTGGTGGACGCAGGTAGGGTGCACATTGGCATCCTGTACCGTCCGGTGCAGGACCAGACGCCCCTGGTGCAGTGCACATGCTGTTTGGGGTACGGGCACAGTAGGAAGTCGTGCCCGACCACCGAGGAGTCGTGTGTGCACTGTGTCAATCACCACAGGAGGGGTGAGTGCCCTAGTCGGGCGGAGGGAAAGCCCCCTACCTGTGTGAACTGCCGGAGGGCAAAGCGGCCCCAGGAAGAGTCCCACCATACAGCATTCCAAGACGAATGCCCGGAACGTTTAAAGTGGGACTCCATAGCCAGATCACGGGTGGCATATTGTTAAGGGCACCCTTCCGGTTAACATCTCGGACACTACTGAGCGGGTTACAGAGTCGCCCCGGATAGTGATGGCGCAAGCCAACCTGCAGAGATCTAAACTGGCCACGGCGGAGCTGCAGTGCTGGGATTCTCGTGGGGGTGCCGCAGTGGCCCTAGTCCAAGAACCGTATACCGGTACGACAGAGTCTATGCAGCAAGCTCCGAACACGAGAGTCATTCAGAGTGCTGCTAGTGCTACGGAACCAGTGAAGGCGGCTATCGTAATTTATGGGGACATGGTCAGAGTGATCGTGGACCCACAGATTATCGATCATAATATAGCCGCCGTGATCCTGCAATCAGGCAACCTGTCACTAGGGGTGGTCTCTGTCTACTTCGAGCCTAATGAACCCATTGAACCGTACATTTTACGACTCGAGGGAACCTGCAACAAGTTAGGGGTGCAGAACCTGATAGTTGGGGGTGACATTAATGCAAAAAGCTTGTGGTGGGGTAGCAGGACCTGTGACTACAGAGGGGAGGCTTACTGCTCCTTTCTGGACGCGGCTGGGCTGCATATACTCAATGAGGGCACGAAGCCCACTTTTCAAGTCGTCAGGGAGGGCAGCTTGTGTACAAGCATTGTAGACGTTACCGTCTGCAGCCCCTCCCTAATCGGCAGGATTGATGATTGGAAAGTTGATGAAGATTTGACATCTTCTGACCACAACGCCATTACCTTCTCGATACGGGTGGACGCGCCTATGCTTGGTCATAGGCCGTCTACCACCCGTATCTATAACACAAGGAAGGTGGTGTGGTCGGAGTTTTCATCAGCTTTCCAGGAGAAACTGTCCGATAGGAGCTTGACGGCGGGCAGGGTGGAGGGAGTGACTAGCATTGAGGGTCTGGAGACAGTCGTGTCTGAATACCTCACCTGTCTTGGGGACACTTGTGATCAAGTAATCCCTAAGGCAGTTGGGCCCAAGGGAGTGGCTCGTCCCCCCTGGTGGTCGCAGGAGCTGGACTGCCTTAAACGGGAGGTCGCGCGGAGGAAGAGACGGATCCGCTGCGCCGCCCCCACTCGTCGGCAGTATGTTGTCTCTAGCTATCTTGATACCCTTGAGGAGTTTAAGAGGAAGGTAGCAGACGCCCAGACCGGGAGTTGGAAGAAGTTCTGCTCGACACAGGAGCGAGAAAGCATGTGGGACGGTATTTACAGGGTCCTTAGGAGAACTGTACAAATTTTACCTTCGTAGGGACTCACAGAACACTAACTAAAACACTTCACTTTACTTTCACTTTTATATATTCGTACTATACAGTTAATTGAGAAGGATACAATATTAACTTTGAAAACAACAACATTACGCACTGTCGGTCGGAGCCATACATTACCAAGAAAGGCTACCGTGAGCGCGATCTAAATCGACCGTAGCGCCATCTATTACATACAATATGAAACTCGGACATTCCGCCCAAGGACTAGTCCTTTCTAAATTAGACATCAAATCATTAAACATAAAAAAAAATAATAAAAAAAATTCTAACCACCGACCGACATAATCATACATAAATATTGCCTCTATACAAAATGTTAGTACTTAAAACAGAAGTATATAAAACGTTTTAACTTTAAATCTCAAATTTAAACTTAGATTCATGGCAATGCCGCCCACCCTGACGATATACAATCAAATATAATGCAATACAATTATTTATCTAGAATGCTTATTTTACTCAATGGTCTTTTAATGAAGGTATTCTTGCATTGAATAGTTACTACACGCGTTACATTATCAGGTCCTACATGCTTATTAACAATTTTACCAAGTATCCATTTAGAAGGCGGTACATTATGATCTCTAACAATGCATATATCATTAATATTAGGTTTTGTAATTTTGAATTCCATTTATACCTTTGATTTAAATTTAATAAATATTCTTTCGACCACCTTTGCCAAAAATCAGAAACAATTTTTTGAATTAAATTCCATCTCTCTAATTTATTAACATTATAATCTATATAACTTTCATCACTAACGTTTAAAATAGGTTCTCCAATTAAAAAGTGACCTGGGGTCAGTGGGGAGGGTCATCTGCTTCACTACTAATAACAGAAATAGGCCGTGAATTTAAACATGCTTCGATTTGCGATAGTATTGTAACTAATTCTTCATATGTAAGAACACTATCGCCTATATCGCCTATAAATGGTTTTTAGCACAACGAACTCCGGCTTCCCAAAGACCTCCAAAATTAGGTGCTTGTGGCGGTATAAAATGCCAAGTAGTAGATTGTAGTGTAAGTAATTCAGCTATTTCGTTAGGCAAATTTGATTTAGCGCGATCAAACATTTCACGTAATTATTTATCTGCACCAACAAAATTAGTGCCGTTATCGCTGTAAAGATCTTGACAGTGTCCACGTCTAGACGTAAATCGTCTAAATGCGGCGATAAAACCCTTTGCTGTTAAATCAGTCACAGCTTCAATATGGATAGCGCGTGTCACCATACATACAAATAAAAAATGTAACCTTTGTAGGTCTTTGCACCACGTCCTGACGAAAATTTAATGCTAAACGGCCCAGCATAGTCAACTCCGGTTGCCTTAAATGGCTTACATGGCTTCAACCTTGCATCTGGAAGTTGTCCCATCAATTGTACTCTAGCTGCTTTGGAATATCTTAAACATGTGATACAATTCCGGTAGTATTTTTTGACTTGCTCTCTAGCCCGTAAGATCCAAAATTTTGAACGTAGATAATTCAACATGAGTTGCGGTCCACCGTGAAGTGTTTTGTCGTGAGCATCCGATATTAATAACTGTGTTAGGTGAGACTTAGTAGGTAAAATATACGAATGCCGTGTGTCATAGCTTACGTGGGCCAAATCAATTCGTCCACCGACTTTTAATAAGTCATTTAGATCCAAAATCGGACATAGAGTTTTAAGTACACTCCCTTTTGGTATTTCTCTTCGGTTCCTTAAACACATGATTTCTTCTGCAAAGGCAAATTTTTGAACTTGTTTTATACAATTCTCTAATGTGTTGTTCATTTTTGTACTGTTACATACTTTGGTAAATTTTGTCTTTCTTCCTTTGTTATCAAAAATCTTCTACAATATGATATTACTTTCAGCATCTTTGTTAGATTAGAAAATCTCAACCATTCAAAATCTTCGTCTTTATTTTCAGTTATTTTCATTGAAAGTATCCTTTTCTCTTCGTGTGTATCTTCTATCTCTTTATTCTGTAAATCTATGTTAGACTTCTTTAACCATTCTGGTCCATCCCACCATAGGGAATGTGAATGTAATTCTGTAGGACTCAATCCTCTTGACGCACAATCTGATGGGTTTGTGTCAGTTGAGACATGTCCCCATTGATTATAGTCCGTTATGGAAAGAATTTCCGAGACCCTATTACTTACAAAAGTTGTCCATTTACTAGCTCCACCTTTTAACCAAGCTAATACAATTGTGGAATCAGTCCACCCATAAAGATTTTCTTTTGAAATTTTCATGACCTGAGATATTTCATTCAACAATTTTGCTGCAAGCACTGCACCACATAATTCCAAACGTGGATTGAGATTTCCTTTTCTATAGGAGTAACTTTTGTTTTAGCTGACAATAATCTCACATGAATCAATTTATCCTCAGTAACAACCCGAATAAAAACAGCTGCGGTGTAAGCTGCTCGAGACGCGTCTGAGAAAGCGTGTAGTTCAACCTGGCTCTTACTGGTACAATAAATCCATCTAGGTATTTGAATTAGCTGAGTTTCAACCAACTCCTTCCGAAATTTAAGCCACATTTCATGCAATTCGTCAGTTAAAGGATTATCCCAATCCAAATGTGCCCTCCAAATTTTCTGAATGAAAATCTTGGCCACAATCACAAAAGGTGAAATCCATCCCATAGGGTCGTATAAACGAGCGATATTTGACAAAACTTGTCTTTTTGTGATTGGGTATTTGACTTCCGGTAAAGAAACAGTGTACTCGAAATTGTCTGATTCCCTGTTCCAACTAATTCCGAGCACTTTTACCATATTATCAATTTTAATAGGTAGACACTTTTCCCCTTTGTTACTGTCATCTCCGATATATTTCAGTAGATCTTTACTATTACTACTCCACTTCTGAAGCTTGAATCCACCAGACGACATTAAAGCATTCATTTCATCATAAATTATTTTGGCTTCTTCTTTTGAGTCACATCCTGTCATCAGATCATCAACATAATAATCATTCTGTGTAACTTCTGAAGCTACTGGAAAATTATGTTTCTCATATTCAGCCAACCTCTGCAAAGTTTTAACAGCAAGATACGGTGCACAAGCTGTTCCGAACGTCAATGTAAGTAATTTATAATGCTCAATAGGCATATTTGTGTGTGATCTCCAAAGAATTCTTTGAAAATCAGTCTGTGAAGGATTTATAAGCACTTGCCTATACATTTTGACGAGATCAGCAACAATGCAAATAGGATGAGGTCGCCACCTCATTAAAATATGTCGCAAATCTTGTTGGATCTTTGGTCCAACCATAAGATCATCATTTAGCGACACGTCATTTACACCTTTGCTAGATGCATTAAAAACCACCCGAACCTTTGTGGTTTCCTTATCTTCCCTCACGACCGCGTGATGTGGGAGATAAACAGCTTTCGAATCTTCCACATCATCTTTGTCTATCAGAGACATATGTCCAAGAGACAAATACTCCTGTAAAACCTTCCTGTATTCTTCATAAAGCTTAGTATCATTCTTTAGTTTTTTCTCTAAAGACAATAGTTTTTTCATTGCTATGTCCTTTGATTCCCCATACTGACATTTAGGCTCTTCATCTTTAAAAGGTAATGTAACAATGAACCTTCCATCATTATTTCTAACTGTCGTAGCATCGAATAAATTTTCACACATCTGTTCTTCTACTGTAAATTTCCTATGAATTCTATCTGGTTCAGCTTCCAATTCCCAAAAACGTTTAAGATAATCATCTTCCTTTGTAACCTGCAAATGGAAACTTGTAATTGTATTATTACCCGATGATGAATCAGATAATCTTCCTGATAAAACCCATCCAAAGGTCGTATTTTGCGCAATAAGATTTCCTTTGGGTTGTCTCATCATACCTTCCAACAAAATCTCAGAATAGACTTCAGCCCCTAATAACACATCAATCTTACCTGGTGTTGTATAACCTGGATCAGCGAGCTCTACACTCTCAAGTTCTTGCCAATCAGGTGAGTCTATTCTGACACATGGAAGCATAGATGTAAGTGATCTTAATACGTACGCACTTACTTTAATAGAAATTTCTGGATTATGACGCGACTGTAAACATAAAGTAACTAAATATTTAACACGCATTTGACCATCTCCCAGACCTGATACAAAACCATTAATAGATTTTCGCTTAAGACCTAACAATTGAGCGGTTGCTTCCGTTACAAAAGAGGCTTGTGACCCTTGGTCTAATAAAGCACGTATTAAAATTCTATTCCCGTTATTTGAACGAGCCTTAAGTAGTGTAGTCGCCAGAAGAACGTTGTAACTTTTACTTTCACGCTTTGCAAAATTCGTTATAATTCTTTGTTCCACTGTAGACGCATTTGTGTTCTCCTTTCCTTGTTTGTTTTCTCCTTGTATCTACTAGTGTTTTCTGTGAATCCTTCCTTCTCAAAATGCAACATCGTATTGTGTCTTCTTCCACACTTTTTGCAGGACATCGATTGTCTACATTTGCTTACTACATGACTAGGTTGTAAACAATTGAAGCAAAGTCCTTTAGTTTGCACCAAATCTCTTCTTTGCTGTATCGTTTTTATCGTGAACAGTTTACACAAATTTATATAATGATTCTCGCCACACAAAGGATATAAAACATCGGTCTTCTTATTGACTTGTTGAACAGCTGTATGAAAAGCTCTAGTTTTAGGTACTTGCTTTTTAGGTTGTAAACTTGTCTTGGCTAACTGTTTTCCAGAATCAATCATCTCTAAGCTTCTAAACCTCCCTTCAAGGAAATCCATTAATTGTGACCAGGTAGGCAATTCATCACTCATGGAGCTTATATGATTTTCCCATAGCTTGTGAGATTCTACATCCAGCTTTGTAACTACTAAATAAATTACGATAACATCCCATGATTTAGTAGGTATTCCCTTTATTTAATGCTTTTAATGAAGACGTAGTTGTGTCGAGTATTTGCTTAATAGCATGCGAAGATTCGTTCAGTATTTGTTTTTGTGAAAATAATATCTTTAGTACTGCATTACTATTATAACGTTTGTTATTGTAACGCTTTGTTAACTGTTTCCAAGCCTCTTCATAATTTTGATCGGTAGTTGCAAAATTACGTAGCAAGCTTTCAGGTTCTCCTGATATGCTACTCTTCAAATAATGTAATTTTTGCACTGCTGATAATTTCTCGTTTCTGTGAATTAGTGATACAAACATATCGTAAAATGTCTGCCACTCCTCATATTTACCACTAAAGCATGGTAGCTGTATTCTTGGAAGTTTAACATCATCATATATATTCTGTGGACTTACACTCTCTGATTTGGGTTTTTCTAAAATTTCATCAAGCTTTTCCTTAAGTTCAGACATATATTCTGTATATAATTCATCAAATTTATCATAATGATCATCTTTAAAATATAGTAAAACATCTAATTGTTCAGGTGTAGCTACTTGAATTAATTCTCTGTGATTATTCTTAAATTCATTATATAACTCTTCCAATGTAGCAATCCGTGTTTCTATATAAGATTTAGTTATTCTTATTTTGGGGCTCTTATTAAAGTTCTCTTGCGCCTTTTTTAATCTTAAAGATAATTCTGTTTGGCTTTTAATTATCTTCGCAGCCATATTTGTTTAAAATCACTCAAATGTTAATTTAAATAAACACGTAGTAAATCACAAAAAATATAAGTCCGAAATTCGTTGAAAAATTTCTAAATTAAAATCACTTCAATTATTCTATGTTCATAATAACTTGAAAATTTTACAAGTCCAAAGTGGTTGAAATTTTTCTAAGTGTTTTTAAAACTCAAGAGTCCAAAGTCCATTCCGCGTTTCGGCACCATGTACAAATTTTACCTTCGTAGGGACTCACAGAACACTAACTAAAACACTTCACTTTACTTTCACTTTTATATATTCGTACTATACAGTTAATTGAGAAGGATACAATATTAACTTTGAAAACAACAACATTACGTACTGTCGGTCGGAGCCATACATTACCAAGAAAGGCTACCGTGAGCGCGATCTAAATCGACCGTAGCGCCATCTATTACATACAATATGAAACTCGGACAAGAACTGAGTGGAGGCGAGAGGAGGTCCTGCTCACGGACGCGGATGGGACTACTTTAGACCCGAGGGCGTCCGTTGAGCTTCTTGCCTCCACGCTCTTTACAATGAACTCTGCGGACAATGAGTCGGGGCTCAAAAGGCGGTGAGGGCGGTGACTGAGGGGCTCCACCCTGACGGGATTCGGAGTCTATATGCGGTGGATCCACCATTTTCCCATGAGGAATTAACGAGGGTTTGCAAGGAGCTAAACCCTCGGAAAGCCCGGGGGGGGGGGGTGATGGATTCACTGCTGATATATGCACGCATGCGGTTATAGGGGGGGGGGGGGAGTGGGATTGTTCTTGGCAATTCTCAACAAGTGTCTCGAAATGTCACATTTCCCTCGTCCGTGAAAGACCGCATGCGTGTGTATACTCCGAAAACCGGGCAGGGAGGACTACACTAAACCGAAGTCGTATCGCCCGGTTGGCCTCTTGCCGGTGTTGGGTAAGATCTTGGAGAAACTCCTGGCACGACGCTTGCGCTGGCATCTGCTTCCACATCTCAGCGTACGGCAATATGGATTCACGCCCCAGCGTAGTACGGAAGAAGCCCTCTATGATCTGATGACGCACATAAGGACGAAGATGGCGGATAAGGAGATTGTGGTCCTGGTGTCGTTGGATATAGAGGGGGCCTTCGATAACGCTTGGTGGCCTGCACTGAAGTCCCAGCTCGTAGTAAAAGGGTGCCCTAAAAATCTATATGGTATGGTCTTGTCGTACCTGGAGGACCGGGAGAATCGAGCTAGTTTACACTGGAGAACGGGTGAGTCGAGAGTCTTCAAAGGGTTGTGTCCAGGGATCTATTCTGGGACCAACCTTTTGGAACCTTATACTCGACTCCCTGTTGGTGGAGCTCGAGTCCATGGGAGTGTACTGTCAGGCATTTGCGGACGATGTTGTTCTAATTTTCCCCGGGAAGGAGGTCAGGTCTATACAGGGGACTGCGGCCCTTACTCTGCAGACTGTGATGGACTGGGGCGTCAGAAATAAGCTGTCCTTCGCACCTCAAAAGACAAAGGCGATGGTCTTAACAAGGAGGCTTAAATTTGACGCTCCAGTCATTGTCATGGGCGGAGTAAGGGTACCGCAGGAAACCGAGATCCGACTGTTAGGCCTGATCATCGATAACAAGCTCACTTTTGAGACACATGTCACTGCTGCCTGTAAGAAGGCCGCGGATATATATAAGCAGTTGGCGTGTGCGGCAAATGTGAGCTGGGGTTTGAACTCGGAGATTGTTAGGATAATATACGTTGCGGTGATCGAGTCTATCGTGCTGTACGCCGCTAACGTTTGGGGCCCTTCAGCGGCTAAAATCTCGCTGAGGAAGAAACTGGGCTCACTGCAGAGGGGTTTTGCCCAGAAGATCTGCAGGTCGTACCGCACGGTATCGCTGACCGCGGCAATTGTTCTGGCAGACTTGCTTCCGTTGGACCTCCGTGCCCAAGAGGCGAACAAGCTATACCGAGTCAAGAGGGGCGAGCTCCTGGACGAGATCGTGGTTGGTCGAGAAATGGAGCGGCCAGTAACCTTCGCAGAGTACCCTCATCCGGTGGAGTGTGAAGGGGAAAGATATGAGAGCGTGGAAGCCCCTCCGGAGTAGGGCGGCTCCGCTATCTTCACGGACGGTAGCAAGATAGATAGTGGAGTGGGAGCCGCCTTGACCTGGTGGAGGGAGGGGCAGGAGGCCAGGTTCTCTACTTTTCGCCTGGAGTCCTTCTGCACGGTTTTCCAAACAGAGCTATATGCGTTGTATAGAGCGGTACAGGCGGTCAAAAAAGGCTAAGGACGAGGATATCAGCATATACAGCGACTCTAAGTCGTCGCTGGAGATGCTGGCAAACCCGGCCCCGCCACACCGCCTGGCTCTTGCATCGCAGGTGGCATCGGGAGATCCGTGCGCGGGGAAGATCCGTTCGACTGCACTGGGTTAGGGCTCATGTCGGTACCGCGGGTAACGAGCGGGCCGACCAATTGGCGAAGAGAGCTGCTCACAAAAAATCGGTGGCTGACTACGATCGGTATCCGGTGTCTTACGCAAAGAAAATCATACGAGAGGAGACTGTCCTTAAGTGGCAGGCGCGCTACGAGTCCTCTGACACGGGAAGGGTGACACGGGCCTTCTTTCCAAGTGTGGTGGATGCACACCGAGTGGTGAGGAAGGCCAAACTGTTACCCGCCCATGTCCAGGCAATCACAGGCCATGGAGGATTCGCGGCGTACCTGCACCGCTTCAAGATCAGGGACAGTCCCGCGTGTGAATGCGACCCGGATATTGCCGAGACAATCTTCCACCTAATTATAGATTGTCCACGTTTCGGCTCGTCCAGGTATGACCTCGAGCAAAGGCTATGCTGTAGTGTGAGCCTAAGTGTGATACCGGATTGGATGGCAGATGATGTAACGAGAACCCAGTTTATGGCATTTGTAGAAGTGGTCAATGGGGCCAGAATCAGAAAAAAATAAGAATTATGTGATCTTTCCTTAATATAAAAGAATAGTTTTTTTTTATTTTTAGTTTTTAGTATATTGGAAGGAAAAAATTTTTTTTTTTTTGGATTTTAATGTATTTGTCAGTGTTTTTGACTGTTTTGACTTTTATTTTTTTTAACTCTTTTGATCATTGTTTGTTTTGTTTTTAAATTATTAATTATTCATTTTATACACATTTAGATATATGTTTGATTTTACACTTTGACATTTAAATTGACTAAATTATAATTTATACGTTGACATTTTTAAATTATTGTAAGAGTTGTTGTTCCTTGTATTTAGTTGTAAGGTTTGAATAAAGAATGAGAGAATAAATAAAGATAAGGGTGTATAGGATTAGGGAACCAGAGGATAAGTCGGAGGAGAGAATATGGGAAATTAAAACTGCGTAAAAAAATTTATTTCATTGTATAAAAGAGAAAAAAAAAAAAGAAAAAAAAAAGAACACTTCAGCTCAGCTAGTCTTTGGCAAACGTTCTTTACAGCACAAAACAACAACTTATTCAGAAATCAATGTTTTTTTTTTTTTACAAGGCCGGGAGTCACAAAAAAAAAAAAAAACTGTCAAAAATTTCATCGGTAAAAATTATTCGACGAGAGTTTTCGGCACAGAGCAAAATCCAAACTGCTACGTCGCTAGTTGATTACGGTTGGTGGTAGTTCGGCAATATATAAGGGCCAATCAGATGCGCTTATAGCACACGACAGCGAGAGTTTCAGCGAATCCAAGAGCTACATCCTACCCTAAACGAAATTTGACTGACTGACTGACTGACTGACTGACGGTTTAGGTTTAGGTTTAGGTTTTTTTTTTCTTTTTTTTTTTTATATCTCTCCAGACACGGGTGAGTCCAGAATTTTATTTATCTAAGTTTATTATTTACATATTACAAACTTTTTAATTCTAAAATTCTTAAAGTAAACATACAATTTATAATATTTAAAAGGTGTACATACAATTTAATATTCTAATTCAATAGTACTCTAGTATAAACAAACAACTTATGATAACACATGGAGATTCGCTAATTTTCAATTTAATAAATTCTAATTCTAAGTTAAGACATATATCCAATACACTTATAATATCAAGGGTGGAAGTTCACTATAATATACTGTAAAATTAAATTTGGAGCTTACAATTTTGGTGCAAGCTATAACAAATACAAAAGACAACAACCACAACAGCAAATATCAACATATTACACTACTTATTTCTATCTATAACAGCCCTAACTACTTTTATACAATATTTTAAAAAGCTGTCACGATTGTCATTACTCATTACATCACTAAGTTAAGACATATATCCAATACACTTATAATATCAAGGGTGGACGTTCACTATAATATACTGTAAATTTAATTTGGAGCTTACAACTTTGGTGCAAGCTATAACAAATACAAAAGACAACAACCACAGCAGCAAATATCAACATATTACACTACTTATTTCTATATATAACAGCCCTAACTACTTTTATACAATATTTTAAAAAGCTGTCACGATTGTCATTACTCATGAGGTGACCAATATTTTCGGGCTTTATTTCTATTCCTAATTCTTGTTCCAAATTATATCTTTCCCTATCCTGAATTTCACAATCAAAGAGGACGTGGTAGACAGTTTCTTCATTATTTGTCTGGCAGGCACACAAGGGGCTGTCCTTGCATTTGAACCTTGCCAGGTACTGCGCAAAGCCCCCGTGTCCTGTAAATAACTGCGTGTAAAGATGGTCTACTCCGATCTTTTTTACCATCTTGAAGGCGGAGGTCACATCCGGGAAGAAGAACTTGGTGACTGAGACGGTCCCTCCATTGAGTACCTTTCTCCCCAGGTCTCAATGGTGCCCATACGGATAGCTCTCTTCACATACGACAATGGGCACCTGTCGTAATGTGGTTTAGTTTTAACCGTTAGGGCCGCCTCTTTAGCCAATTGATCGGCTCGCTCATTCCCTATGATGTTAACGTGGGCCTTTACCCAGTAGAGGTAAATTCTCCTCCCGCTGTTGTTGCATTCTATAATGTTACTTCTCGTCTTCACTGCTAAGGGGTGAACAGTGCGCCAGTTCGCGATTGCCTGTAGTGCCGACAGCGAATCGCTGTATATGCCGTTACTACGGCCGATGTTCCGCAGGATTTCTCCCGTAGCCTCGCATATGGCCAGGAGCTCGGCCTGGTAAACAGTGCAGTACGACGACAGCTTGAATTTCCGTCGGTGTGTCTCCGCATCATTGCGCCAAACGGACAATGATGCCCCCACCTGGTTATCGATCTTGCTGCCGTCGGTGAAAATGCGCAGATCGTGTACGCTACTGCAGTCGACCTGATCTTGGTCCACCAGGCCCTTGAGCTCAATGTCGATGTGCTGTGCCGGATGTGGAGTGCTTGCGAAAGCTGCCATCCTTTCCACTTCTCTGTCTCCCAGCGCCGGCAGGCGCCTCCCTCTCTTGACCTCGTATAGTGCAGCTGCCTCTCGTATACGCAAGTCAAGGGGGAGCAGCCCCGCCAGCACTAAAACCGAGTTTAGAGAAGCGGTCCGGTAGGCCTTACAAAGCTTCTGCGCGAAGCCACGTTGCACAACGTTTAGGCGCTTTCGCACTCCACTCCTGCCACACACTGGCGCCCAGGCACTCGCCGCGTACATGATGGTCGGCTCTACGACCGCCGTGTAGATAGTCCTGATCACCTCGGGGTGAAGACCCCAGGAGACCTTGGCAGCACGGGACAGCTGTCTGTACAGCGCCAATGCCCTATCGCAGACGCCGCCCACGTGCTCACCGAACGTTAGACCACTGTCGATGGTCAACCCCAGGATCTTCATCCGAGGCGACACCGCGACATCTATGCCACCCATTGTGAGGCGTGGGGTGTCGTATTTTAGCTTCCTAGTTATAAGTAGTGAGCTGGTTTTGTTAGGAGCAAATCGTAGTTTATTGCAGACACCCCACTCCCGCACATATTCCAACACGGGGTTGGCCTGCCGCTCTATCTCCGACGCACTGTCCCCATCAAAGGCGAGGACCACATCGTCCGCGTACGCCTGGACGTGGACCCCCCGTTCCTCCAAGCCCCACAATAGCGGGTCCAACAGCAAGTCCCACAAAATGGGACCCCCGATCGATCCCTGTACGCAGCCTTTGGTAGTTTTTCTAGATACTCTCTCCCCCGCGTATCCCAGGTGGACCGCCCTGTCACTAAGGTAACTACCCATGATCTTCTGTATACCTACAGAGCAGCCCACCTCCATCAGCCGGACTCTGATCTGAGGCCACCAAGCACTGTCGAAAGCGCCCTCTATATCCAGGGACACGAGTACAACGATCCGCTTCTGGTCGAGTTTGACGCGGATATGTGTTACTAGATCGTAGAGGGCATCTTCGGTGCTTTTCTGGGGCATAAATCCGTACTGACGGTTGGACAGCGTGGGGAGGATGTGCCACTTTGCTCTCTCGATGACCATGCGCTCCAGGATCTTGCCAACCACTGGCAACAGTCCTATTGGCCTGTATGACTTCGGACTTGAGTGGTCTTCCTTCCCGGGCTTCCTCAGGACTACAACAGTGGCCTGCTTCCAAGCCACGGGGAAGTACCCCAACTCTAGGCACTTGTTGACCAGCGATAGGCAAGTCTCCGGAGCGCAGTCTATGGCTCGCGCGCAAATGTCAGCCGTGAGTCCGTCTGACCCAGGCGCCTTTTTAGGATTGAACCTATCCACTGCGGCCCTAAGTTCCACGTGCGTAAATGGTGGTTCATCGCTATGATGGCTCTGACCATTTAGGCCCTCGGTCTGCGCTCTAATTTTTGAGTGGATAGGTTCATCGCTCCGCGGGTCGTCCTCCGGGTAGAATACATCTGCCAAAAACTCAGCAGATTCCTTCGGGTCCAGCATCGTGTTCCCCCACCTGAGCAGGACATCCTCGCTCCTCTTCTTTGTTCTGCCTATTATCCGGTATATACCCTCCCAGAGACCTTCCTTATCCTGTTTTTCACAAAAGCTCTTCCAGCTACTGATCTGGGCCTTCTTAGCTTCTGTTCTATATTCTTCCTTCTTCTCCAGGTACTTCGCGACGACGTCCTGTCTACGGGCCGGAGCTGCGCAACGGAGCCTCCTCTTCCAATGGACGACCTCCTTCTTCATTGTGGCGAGTTCATTGGACCACCAAGGAAAGTTTGGCTTATGATTGTGTTTCAGTTTGGGAATGGATTCATCACACGCTTGTATTATTATTCTAGTGAGATCCTCGATTTTTCCCTCTAAAATATTAGTATCCTCAATTTTATTAATTTCTAATGCGTTAAGATTTTCAGCACTCAGCAAGCTGTCCATTTTCTTTTGAAAACAGTTCCAGCTTGCTTTTCTGCTATTGTAAATTCTAGTTGTTCTACTTAAATTGAGGCCTCTATCTATTTTTAGTTGAATTTTGAAGAAAATTGTGTTGTGGTCCGAACTCGTCACACCCTTATCAACGGTCCATCCGTCCACCAAGTCCAGTATCTCCGCCGCGCAAGCAGTCACGTCCACAAAACTGGTCAACACCCTACCTCCACGAACTGTGTCGAACGTAGGGGTGTCGCCGTCGTTCAATACCTGCAAGTCGAGTTCCTCAAATGTGCCGGCCACGAGCGCCCCTCTCGCATCCTCCGTGGGACTGCCCCACCAGATACTTTTGGAGTTTGCGTCGCCGCCCACCACTATCCTCCTGGTCCCGATTCCTCTGACGATAGCTCTAAGCTGCTCCAGGTAGTCACAGAGGTCCTCATTGGGCTCAAAGTAAAAAGAGACCACCACCAAGGCGTCAACACCCTTCCCGATCTTAATTACCATTATGTTGCTGTTGGTGTATGTTGGGCAGGGGGTGACATGCAACGTCGGATCGAAAACGGCTATTGCCGCTTTTGTGCTGTCTTCCCCCGTGCCGGTGTGCTGGTAAATCCTGACGCCCTGGTAGGATCTCATTCTACCGATTCCTCCGACATATGGCTCCTGGAGCAGCGCAAAGGCAACTCGCCTGCGGCCGGCCTCTATAATTAACTCCTGCGTCGCGAGCTCCATGCGGTGGAGGTTCGCCTGAGCCACCCGGTAAGTGCCCTGCGCTGTATTTATCACTCGGTCCCCAGAGGTGCCCTTAGCAATAGGCGACTGACGCTCGCGCTAGCGCATCCCACCTTCTGCGCACTGCGCACTCACTGCTGAACGCGTTATGGCCGTCGTCCTGCTTCCTGGCCTTCACGCAGTTACAGCAGCGGGGCGGCGCGCCAGCCGCGTACTCCGGACACTCAAACTTCATGTGCGGGCCGGCACAATGGCTGCACTTATCGACTGTCTCCGTGCACAGTCTCCGCCCGTGCCCGTATCCCAGGCATCTCGAGCACTGCGCCAACGGAGACTTGTCTTCGACTGGGAGGGTTTGGAGGTCCACCTTTACACGGGCGGTGTCAACGAGTCTCCTCCACAGTTTTGGAGCCACTCTCAACACCACCCGGTTGGTAAGCGGGTTGCGCCCTGCAATTTTGTATGCAACCTCCATTGTGGCCTCACTGTCCTGAAGCCCGCTGAAGACGCTCCGGTTCTGGCTTCTGAGAGCCCCACAGATTTCGGCGTCCGTGTGACTCTTCAGTACCCCGGAGATCACCACCAGCGGGTTTTTATTCTTCATATCTTCCACCCTCAAGCCCCTGTTTCCACGTTCTATTTTTTGTTTGACAACTTCTCTGTCCGCGTGTGTGCGGCATCCTATGATCACCTTACTATCCCTCGCCTTCCTCACCCTTTCAATTTCAACGCCCCCGTCCTTAGCGTTGAGGGCCGTTCTTACTTTTTCGAGGACCTCATCGCCCGTCTGCCTCTCTCCCTCGGCCGTGACCACCACCGAGTGTAGTGCCGGCCTCACCTGGGCTTTTACTAATGAGCTACCACCGGCAACCACACCCGCATAGGTCACCCTGCTCTCCGAGAGTTCGGCTTTATGGGCCTCGATGGCCCCCTTGAGATCCCGTATATTTTTGTTGCTCTCCTCAATGAGGGTTTCATGGATCTTGAGCCTCTCAAGTAGGCCATCGACAAGCCCCTCCTTCTCCTTTGGTTTTCCCACTTCCTGGGTTCCAATCTCTAGCAGGACTCGGTCCGTCTCAGTCCCCTGTTCCCGGGTTTGTTTTGGCAGAGATACTTTGCCCGTGCCCTTTCCTTTCGAGCCTTCCTTGGCGCAGGCTTCGGCCTCTTTTACAAGTTGAAAGAGGCGATCAACCGCACTCTGCACCTCCTTCTTTATCTCTGTTTTTATATTTCGCGAGTTGCCAAGGTTGATGCTTGCCTTCTGGACACAAGCTCTCGCCTCTGTTAGACGGTCCTTATACTTCTCTGGCTTTACATCGCCAGTTGGTGAGCCAGCGGGTTTTGCGACGGTCCTGGTCGTCGCCGTCTCAGTTCGTTTAAGCCCCTCAGTCGACTCTTTCGCTGTAAATGGGCTACGTCGAGTAGTCTTTTGAGGCTTGGGTGCCGGCAACTCAAGTTCACTTGTTTCAGCCGGAGATGTTTTCGTCTGAGACGACTGAGCCTGAGGCTGCTCCGTAGTTTTGTCGGACGATTCCAAAGGTGAGGAGGTTGGTACTTTGGTGGGTGTTCTAATCATGTTGCTGGAGGGATTCGTCAAGTTTTATAAAATAAATCAATGAATTACAAATTTGTTGGTAGAGTCAGGTTTAGCAATAAGTCTCTCTCTGCTAATTATCAAAAGATAAGAGCTAGTAGGTCGTCAGTAGCCTATGCTGACTCAAACCAGTCTCATACTAGTATCGCAGTTTAAATTACACTAACTTAATGTTAATCTTAAATAATAATCTGATAAATTGCCGCAATAGGGCGACTTACTAGCTACGGTATGTGTATAATTAAATTTAAAATGTCTATAAAACTGCGTGGGTCCCACTCCACTACTAATAACTTCAATTTTTTGGCTACAGTAACGACATTCGCAACAACAACAAATTCGGTATTAAGATTTCTAAATACTAACTTAAATTACTCAATTTTTGTGTCAAACTATACCTAGTTGTACTAAAATTTACAATTATTACTTGTTGGCGACGTCTTCACTCGCTGCGCCGCACGTTGAATCCGCAGTGTACTGCCCTTCAGTCCCCGAAGCCTCGAATCCCGAGGGGCCAGATTGTGCGGCTTCGTTTTCCCTTTCTTTCGACACCACTCCCAGCCCTCCAGATCCAAAGATGGTGGAGTTATCGGCGGAGGGGATTTTTCCCCGCGCCGCAGGGGGGGAGGTAAAAATGTTCCCCACAAAAATGGAGGTGTGGGGGGGTCGAGGTTGGGGGGGGGGGGGGGGGGGGGGTCGGATCAAGGGGCGGGGGGGCGTATACCTTAGGGAGGGGCTATAACTCAGCCCAGACTTCCTCCGCCAAGCTCCTCCTTCCCACACCACGTTCACGTCCCCGAAGATGGTGGTCCCGAAGAAACAAAATGGCGAAGTCCACTGGTGATGACGTTTCCTGTCCTGTCAGAATGACAACCAAAACAAAACAAGATGGCGAGGTCCGAAATGACGTTTCCTGTCCTGTCAGGCACCCACTGGGGGTGGGCCAGCCGTTACCGGTTTTTGCCAACAATAATCGACTAATCGAGTTGGATCGATATTATGTTGGCTGACTTGTTGGCTACAATTTTTTCTCAGTCCTCCTAGTCCTGATTCTTCCCGATATGATTCCCAACTTCCTTCTCGAATGTCGCCTCTATTAGGGTAACAGATGTTGGGTATTGGGGGGAACGTTGGGGTATCTCGATTTTGGGGAAAACCGGCAACTGGCGTTAGCACTGGCAACACCACCCGCTAGCGTACGTGACCACCGACAGGGCGTTGGCCATCAGCCATCTTGTTGTTTACAATTTTGGTTGTATGGGAACACTAAAACACTGATTACAGGCTCAATCCTGGATCGATTCCCGAAATTATTTTTGCACCTTGTAGAGCACACTGAGTTTTACAATGTTATATACTTACACGATTTTTAAGGGCTGTCACTGATTTAATAAATTCATTTTAATAAAATTTTCACTTATTTGACTATAACTTAGAAAGTACTATTTTAAAAAATCCAGAATTTTAATAAAATGAGGGGACCATATGGCCCTTCCCTTTTGTAAAATAAAAACACTATGTCACAGATCGTTTGAGCGCGGCGCATGCGTGTGAAGTTTAAAATTTTAAAATTTTCACTATTTTGTCAATAACTTTTTTTTTTTTTTTGTCACTGCACATACAATGTTTATTTTTGCACACTTCGATGCGCCAAAATATCGCGCAACTTTTGATATCTCGCACGGGTGTTTTTGTGCTAAAAAACTTTTTTTTTTTTTTTTTTTTTTTTTGAGCGCGGAGCGGCCTAAAAAACGATCCGCTCGCGACGGCGGGTGGCGCGGGACTGAGGTTTAGGTTTAGGTTTAGGTTAGGTTAGGTTTAGGTTTAGGTTTAGGTTAGGTTAGGTTAGGTTTAGGTTTAGGTTTAGGTTAGGTTAGGTTAGGTTTAGGTTTAGGTTTAGGTTAGGTTAGGTTAGGTTTAGGTTTAGGTTTAGGTTAGGTTAGGTTAGGTTTAGGTTTAGGTTTAGGTTAGGTTAGGTTAGGTTTAGGTTTAGGTTTAGGTTAGGTTAGGTTAGGTTTAGGTTTAGGTTTAGGTTAGGTTAGGTTAGGTTTAGGTTTAGGTTTAGGTTAGGTTAGGTTAGGTTTAGGTTTAGGTTTAGGTTAGGTTAGGTTAGGTTTAGGTTTAGGTTTAGGTTAGGTTAGGTTAGGTTTAGGTTTAGGTTTAGGTTAGGTTAGGTTAGGTTTAGGTTTAGGTTTAGGTTAGGTTAGGTTAGGTTTAGGTTTAGGTTTAGGTTAGGTTAGGTTAGGTTTAGGTTTAGGTTTAGGTTAGGTTAGGTTAGGTTTAGGTTTAGGTTTAGGTTAGGTTAGGTTAGGTTTAGGTTTAGGTTTAGGTTAGGTTAGGTTAGGTTTAGGTTTAGGTTAGGTTAGGTTAGGTTTTAGGTTAGGTTTAGGTTTAGGTTTAGGTTAGGTTAGGTTAGGTTTTAGGTTAGGTTTAGGTTTAGGTTTAGGTTAGGTTAGGTTAGGTTTTAGGTTAGGTTTAGGTTTAGGTTTAGGTTAGGTTAGGTTAGGTTTTAGGTTAGGTTTAGGTTTAGGTTTAGGTTAGGTTAGGTTAGGTTAGGTTTTTTTTTTTTTTTTTTTTTTTTTTTTTTTTTTTATAGTCCCCAGTGAGCCTCTAACATAATCAGAGATCTTGTCTACCTGTATAAATAATTTTTCCATTCTCAATTTCGTATTTTTTCCTATAATTCTATCTATCCTCTAGTCCCCTATTCCTATACTTTCCCCTTTATTTATTTATTATCTCATTTTTTATTAAATTCTTACCACTAAATACAACAATCTTAACATTAATACAATAACACATAAAAGAGCATAGTTACAATTCGTCATGACGTAAATATTCGGCTTATATAGTATGTACAAATTCCTTATCATCTAGGACAATACAAACATCATATAACAAGTCAATAGTAAAATCAAAATAGTCAAATAGTCAAAAAATAGTCAAAAATTCAAAAATAGTCAAAATATTCAAAACATAAAAACACTGACAATAAACATTTAATCCAAATTTTAAAATTTTAAAAGCTATAATTCTTATTTATTTCTCCTTTTTGCCACAGTTACAACCTTTTCCAAAAATTCCAAGAGATTAGTTCTGGCGTCATCCTCCGCCATCCAAACCGATAACGTGCCGAGGTCCAACCTACAGCCTAGCCTTTGCTCGAGGT
>CM065316.1:20195558-20239873 GCA_033032175.1 Saturnia japonica
TTAATACGAACGTCAAGGGGGAATTGGTTTGTTAAAATAAGTGCGGAATTTAAAGGGACTGTTCTGTATGATTTACATATTTTTCGGAATCGGATCGGAATGGTTTTTCTACACTAACTAGCGCATTAGTCTAACTAGCGGAAAAAAGGTCCCTTACAGAACCTAACATAGGTTCACCTGTGTGGTGTGCACGTGTGTGTGTTCATACGTGTGTAATGTTGTATGTGGTAGCTAAGTGTTGCACATATAGTGTCACTTGTATCGCGCGGCCGGCTGCTTGACCCAAGGGCTTCACACCGAGGAACGGACCTAGGCTTGGGTTGCCGCTAGAGAGGGTGGACGTGGCGGGTGTGCGGGAGCGAAGTTGACCGCCCGTCCTCAGCGGACAGAACGGTGGTTACGCGGACATGGGCGGTGGCACGCTCTGTTTGGAGAGGCGGTGGAATAGAACACGTTTGGTGTTTCGATTTGGTCGAGCGGGTCAGTGAAGATGTTACGCGGCCGGCGTTTACTCTGGCAGGCATTGGGGTCGGGAACATATGAAGCTGCCGCTTTGATTAGCTAATTCGCGTGGTTCGACGCGGTGTCCAAAGTTTGAACTAAGAACGTTCTAAGATTGACCTAATATTAAACTGTTTGATCTGAGTCCTTGGTGAGTGACATTAACAATTTGATCTGAGTCCTTGGTGAGTGACATTAACAATGAACTTTAACAATTTCTTAACTTATAACTTAATTGAAACATGACATCTCTTATATAGGTTGAACTTAGTGCTATAAAACTCAATTTCAATTATAGCACATTTAACATTAAAGTAAATAAAATAAGTGATTCAATCTTCAACTGGTAAAATACACAATTTCGAGGTTGGTCTTTTCAAAATAGAAGACTTTGTACGTAGGGTGACCATACGGGTTACATTATCATGACCTGGATGTTTTTCTAGAATCCGACCCAACAACCATCGGCTGGGTGGTAAATCGTCTTCTTTTACAAGAACAATATCTCCTATTTTTGACTCTGGTAATTTATATGCCCATTTGTACCGATTAATCATCATAGATAAATATTTGTTAGACCAACGCTTCCAGAATGTTTGCAACATTTTCTGCACGAATTGCCAACGAGACAGTGAACTGACATTCGAAGTTTTATAGTTATAGTCCGGAACGCGAACTAATGGTTCACCCACTAAGAAGTGACAGGGCGTTAATGGCAACAATTCACTAGGTTCTGTACTGTTAACTACACTCATTGACCTTGAATTTAAGCAAGCGAAATTGGTGGCATGCCCTTTGAGGTACAATCAGCTGGATTATCCTTTGAGGACACATGAAACCATTGGCCTGGACTGACTGTACCAATGATTTCAGCTACTCGGTTCCCGACGAATGTTTTCCACCTACTAGGATGACTATTTAACAATCTGAGTACTACCGTGGAAACAGCCCATGCTCTCAAATTGTCCTTTGAAATAGCCAGCAATTCTGCAGTTTCACTGAGCAGTTTTGCCAAGAACGTCGCACCTGAGAGTTCGAGAAACGGTATGCTCAACAGACGGATTGGCGCAACTTTAGTTTTGGCCATGACCAGTGAGACATTGATGTTGCCTGTTTCGTCAATAACACGCAAATAAATCACAGCAGAATAGGCGAATTTCGATGCATCACAAAATCCGTGCAGCTCCGTGATTACATCGTGGGATGAAGAAACTAGCCATCGAGGAATTTATAAAACATTATGACATTTCTCAGTCATTTTTGATTATGTCTATGTAATTAAAGTAACTAATTATTGTGTACTAACATGCTATGTACTCCTTGTGTTTTATATAACACTATCTTGAAATTCCTATGTGTTTTTTCGTCGGGGTCACCGATGTAGAAGAGTAGTTTATTCAAAATTAAGAACACATGAAAAACATAAATGCATATCAATAATCAGATACAACGCTTGACGGAAATCCTTATAGAAGAGGTTATATTATCCTTTTATTTTTGACACCTCGTCCGTCCGGTGTTGCCACCTCTCTCCATTGAGAAAACTGGCTTGCCGCCATAAATATATGTATGAATGCGTGAATGAAAAATATAAATAAATATAAATATACAGCGTATACAACTCTCCCAGCCAAGAGGTTTCCTCTAACCAGAAGAGAATATGAGTAAATGAGCGCAATAGCGATAATTAAGAGTAATATGCGGAGAGTGAGATAGAGAGTTTAACTTAAGTTTAATTAGAATAATGCGTAATTTACTGATGCGGGAGAGGACAAATTCGAACAACTGGTCGTATATAAGATCCAGAAGAGGTTTTCACCTTTACCGTCCTGATTATCCCATCTTGTCCTGGGTAAACTTCCTCAATTACACCCAGAGGGCAGACATGGGATGAACGTTATTGTCTTTAATAAGTACGATAGATCCTAGTTCCACAGGTTTAGTTAGAGAATTCTATTTCTGACGCTGCTGTAGACTAGAAAGATATTCCTAACTCCAGCGTCGCCAAAAACAGTGAGTTATTTTTTTTATTCAGTAACTGATAGCGTGATAAGCGATGATCAGGCTGATCTGAAAAATCTTCTGAAGGAAGATATTTTAGCGGTGTGACATTAAGAAAATGATTTGGAGTTAACGCGGATATGTCCGACGGATCGGAGCTGAGTACACAAAGAGGGCGGCTATTAAGTAGACCCTCTATCTGTACTGAAACTGTAGAAAACTCTTTATAGTGTAAATATTTATTATTGTAGATTAAAACCTGTTTAGTTTAGTTTAGCTTACTACTGTTATAAAAAGAATTTAATGTTTTGTTATTATGTTGACAGATATGAATTGTTTTTCTTTTAGGATGTCATAATTTTATTAAAACTATGTAATTAATTATTTTTTATTTATAACACTCTTCATATGGGAAAATTTGTTTACCTATAACTTTATAAATGTGAGTTTTGACACAGCGAATGTTAATTTCAGCTAAGCCATTAAAATGTGGTCCATAAGGTGGACTGTGTTTAAATTGAACGCGTAGCTCAGATAGCTTATCAGTTATATAAGTTAAATGAGAAGTGGACTGTATTAATGAGTAAATTTCTTCGAGTTTGTGTTTAGCACCCACAAAATTGGTTCCTTCGTCGCTATACATAATAGCCACGGGACCTCTTCTGCAGATGAAGCGTTTAAAAGCGGCGAGAAATAATTCAGAACTTAGATCCGAAACCAATTCCAAATGCAGAACTTTGGTTGTGCAACAGACAAACAAGTAGATATACGCCTTGTGGCTTTTAACACCACGGCGGCGAATATGAATTATGAAAAAAGGTCCAGCGTAATCTACAGCGGTGTTAACAAAAGATTTTACTTGAGATACTCTGATAGCGGGCAGATCACCCATTTGTGGGTTTGTAGAGCGTGGTTTGAGTTTAAAACAAGTGTTACAGTTGTGTACTATTTTTCGAACTAAATTGCGAGCGGAAAGAATTAAAAATTTCTGTCTAAGAAGAGCTAAGAGTAACGCGGGTCCAGTATGAGGATTTACTTTGTGATAATGTTCAATGAGAAGCAGAGTAATGCGATCATTAGGCAGTAAAATTTGATGTTTTTTATCAAAATTTAATTGTGAGTGAGTGAGCCTACCTCCAACGCGTAACAAACCATTGCTTATAAATAGATTGAGTTTTAATATAGTTTTATTTTTACAAATTTTGGAATTTTGAATGTCATTGATATCCTGTGTAAAGTACTTAGATTGTACGTAACGTACTATATAATATTCAGCTCGTTCTAAATCATGGACTGTAATGAGACCACTTGATTTTAATATTTTTGAAAAGCGTAAAATATAAACTAGAGTGCGTAAAATTTTAGACCATGACGAAATACGTTCTGCAAGTTCTTCTATCGGGTGAGTACTATCTGGTGTTGATTTTGTTTGTACAGTAAGAGTTGTAGTCTTACATTCTTGATATTATTCGTTGTGATTAATAATCAATTCTTTTACAGGCCAGTCGGCGACTGGAGCGGATAACCACTTCGGACCACGAAACCAAAAACTATTATGAATTAATCCCTTGGGTGTTACAGGGCGCGAGACTATGTCAGCGGGATTTTCTACGCCTCGGACGTGAAACCCATGAGTAGCGGGTAAGTACTCATTTATTTGAGCTATGCGATTAGCTACAAATGTGTGAAACGTATAAGATAGTGAGTGAATCCAGGTAAGCGATACTGTCGAGTCTGAGAAGGCGTGAATATTGCGTATATTGCAGCGCTTACTGAATACTGAACGAACTGAAGCGAGCAATAGAGCTGCGCAGAGTTCTAAACGAGCGAGAGTTTTATTTGGAGACGAGATTTTAGACTTAGAAGTGAGAAGTTTAACTGAAATAGCTTGAGAGTTTTCATCACTGGCAACACGTACATAAATGCAAGCGCCATAACACTTCTCACTTGCATCTGAAAAGCCTATGAGTGTTATGTGTAAAGTATTCGTTATACCTAAATGACGTGGGATTTTTATTTTTTTTAAATACGCGAGTTCATTGTAAAATTGAGTCCATTTTACATGAATAAAATTAGAAACCTCATCGTCCCAATCGAGTTGTAGTTTCCAGCATTCTTGCACTAACAACTTCATAAAAGCGACGACTGGACTAATGAGACCTAACGGATCGAACAAGAGTGCGGTTGCAGAGAGAATTGTGCGTTTAGTACACTTTTCTGGCGTGTCAATATTTACTTGAAAGAGAAAATGGTCATCGGTAGGTTGCCAGAGCATGCCTATGATTTTTGTAGCTACGTTAGAGTCTGAATCGAAATTTAAAGAGTTTGGATTTTTATGAGAAGAATGACATAAATTCTTTATTATTTGAGATCTATTTAACTAAATTAAAACCTCCTGATTTAAACATTTCGACCATTTCTTTATAAGTATTTTCTGCGTTAGCTAAACCATCTATGGAGCCTATATAATCGTCCATATACATATGGTTCTCTGCCTCATATGCAGCGAGAGGATAAATATCTCGACTGTCAGGGGCGAGTTTACGAACAACACGCATAGCGAGATATGGTGAACTAGACACTGCAAAATATACTCTATTGAACTGGTATACGTCAATAGAGGAGTCAAGGTTAAATCTAAAAAGAATGCGTTGATATTGCTGATGCTTGGTTGAAAGTTTAACTTGAAAATACATTTTTTCAATATCCGCAGATAATGCTACTGAAAACATGCGTAAGTTTAAAAGTAAATCATAGATATTACTTTGTAAATTGGGACCGACGTAAAGCAAGTCTTTGAGTGACTTACTTGATGTTGATTTGCATCCTGCATCGAAAACAACCCGACTTTTAGAAGTCTCCCTCTCAGGGCGATATACAGCCCTAAGCGGCATGTAATATGACTGAATATCGAGTAACGCGGTATAAACTTGAGATGAATAGTCCTGTTCTATACAAGATTGAATAGTAGCGTTATAATCAGAGCGTAAATTAGAAGAATCGAACTTCTTTTCTAAATTCAGAAAGCGGCGTTTGGCGATACCATATGAGTTACCTAATTCGGATGGTTTCAGTTTAAATGGAAGCTCAACGGTATATCTACCGCAGTCATCACGTGCGTATGTTGATGTAAACAAAATTTCACAAACTTCATCATCCGGACTTACGTGTTGTTTGGTACTTTTGCTATTTCCCAAAATTTTTTAGTTATTTCTTCTAGTGAGAGCGAATCATTACAGAAAAATACTTTATCTGAGTTGAGAGAATGAAATGTGTTGCTAAAATCCGAGCGCGAGTTGTGGTTTGGTGCGAGTGCGAGAGGAGAATTTGAAGTACACTGGGCTTTACCCATGGCGACATGTCCCAGTGTGGTTTGTATACCAACTACTGAGGAATTGGGAGCGGTTACTCGGCCTCATCCGAGTAAAAGCGGGAATAATTCGTTGCCTATTAGACAATCGATTTGAGCGGGTGCGTGGAAATGGTCATCTGCCATTGGAACATTTAATAAATGAGTTAATTCCGTGAGATTAATTTCAGTGTTGGGTAAAAAGTTGGTTATTGTATCAATAACACGAGCAATAAATAACATTGTAAGAACAACGTGAGTCGAAGCGAGAATATATTTTAAATTGCGTTTGTCCGAAAGATTTACTTTCTACCTGACCGATACCTTTAACTGTTGAAGTTACAGGCGTAATTTTTAAATTTAACAGTTCGCAACAGGATTTTGTAATGAAATTACTCATTGAGCCTGTGTCTAAAAATGAACGAACGCTGATTGGTTCATTATTACTATTAAAGACAAGTACGGAAGCGGTTTTTAATAATTAATACCTCAGTATTATTTGAAATACGCGTGGAAGAAATCGCGGAAAGTGCAGAGTTGTTATTGTTATCGACATTTGAATTTACGCGCGCATTTAAACGCGCGTACTTGTTTTGAGCGAGTCTATAACGTGACCACTCGGCGATGCGTTTTCAAAGCGACATGGGTGGGAACTAGATAGGAAATAATGAGTGAATGAATATATGTATGAATGCGTGAATGAAAAATATAAATAAATATAAATATACAGCGTATACAGGTATCTTATTATTTGATGGTTTATTTTTGCTACACACCATAAAAAATGTCCCGAAAACTTTTGGAGCTATTTTAAAAAAAAGGTTCTAATGGTAACGCAGCTCAAAGCGACAAGATATGACGTTATTTTTATCAATATTTCTCTGTATCGATCATAGACTACGAAAGATCACTTCGCCAAGAATCTACTCAACTGGATTTATTCTGGATTCACTGTTGCCTCCGATCAAGTTAGACCCTCAGATTTTTTAAAAAACTTAAAAAATATCCATTTTAAATAGGCCCACGTTGATTTCTTTATTGAACACTGGGCACCTGATTAAAATGGTGCCATTTATAGAGAATAAACAGATATTTATCAATTTTAGGCAATTTCATTCTTACATCGTTGATGATAACAAAATTTTATCAAGTATATCTATACTTATACTATATGTCATCTGACAGTTTGTCGTGTCCAGAGCATGAAAAAGCTGACACTAAAATTGTTTTTCATGTTTGTAATATAGACGCTCAAGCAAATTTTTTCATAAGATGTTCTGATACTGATATTGCGATAATTATGTTAAGACATATGCATAATTTGGAAAATGATGATTCGAATGTATGGTTATATATATGCAGGCACCGGAAATAACCAAAAATACATTGATTTAACAAAAGTTCACGAGCACTCGGAACCCTCTTTCTGTAGAAATTTGCCAAAATTTCATGCATTGACTTTAATCCCACCTTTTTATAAGAAAGGTAAACAAAGACCGTTTAATATGTTAATGAAGAAACATGAATATCAGCAAGCTTATATGCAATTTGGAGATCCAGAGTCGTTTACCGATAAGCACATACAAGATATTTTCAATAAAAAACAAAAAATTATCTGCGTAATTTATAGTTTTCCTAGCATACTCAACGATGATGATGCCCGACTTCCGCTGTTTTTAAATAATTATAGCCTATCTAGTATTAATGAAGAATTATATCCAAAAAATTTAAACGATTTTGATGCTACCAGTTTACCACCATGCAAATCTGAGTTATTTCAACAATTATTCCGAGCTAATTACATTGCTAGCATATGGAACAATGCAAATCATAAGCAACCTACCATTTTAACTCCTGAAAACAATAGGTGGAATTAGAAGAAAGCCAGTATCATTTTCATTGGTTTGATGGTGATGTTAGTGAATCCTTTCAAGAACCGGGTACTGTACTTTGACTTTAAATAAAAAAAAAAAAAAAAAAAACATTTTTCAGTTTTGTTTTCTAAGTTTTTCATCTATTTTATTTAAATAGAGATGCAAAAATATTGAATTGAAAGCAGTAAGTACCGCATAAATATTTTAATATTTTAATCCGAGACGCATGCGCATGGTGCTCTTGCGCTCATTCTCTCGGCTGAATAATTTGTATGTTTAGGGAATGGTTGGTCATTACAATTTGTATGACTAATGAAATATGACTTTGTAATAGTGATCTTAATAACATATTTAAAAATCAGACATGTAAAAATAAGTAAAGTTCATTTATTTTTTGTGAAGCTTTAAAGCGTCTGACAAAAGTTTTGGTCCAAGGAAAGTGTCTGACACTTAAGATACTATTTTAGAATAAAATTCTACAAAATATATATAAAAATCAGCCATATAAATGAACATGAGATGCTACTGAGAACCTAAGGTTTCATCTATGTGAAAATAAGTTATGTCTGATCGCTCTGGGATCTTACTCTAGGGGTGTTAGAAAGAGAGAGATGAGATTGTCATTCTGATCTATTACCATATCGTAAGTTGCCGGTAATATGTCTTAAAAAATCTGAAAGGCAACATCTTAATGTTGCCGCTAGTAAATGGTAAAAAATACCGAAAAGTAACTTATCTAAACTTATGTCTCGTTCCGCAATTTGGACGTGACTATCTTCTTTTAATATGCCTGTTACTATTTTCAGTAACTCGTGAAAACATTTTTTAATATCTTTTGGTGGATATTGTAGTAAGTTTCTATCTTTATAATATTCTTTCACCCATATAAATTCATTTGATGTCCTGTTAGGAACTCCATTGAGTTCTTTTTGACATGTTTTACATCTTAACATATTTTTTTGGAACATTTTACCAGCATTTGTAAATAGCGTATTTGACGGCATCAGTTCTAAATGGCTCATTAATTTGTTTTTAGTATCCAAACTTATTGCGCTGACCTCTGATCCAGAGTCTACCTCAAAATTAATCAATTTACTACATACCTTGATAATCAAGCTCATTGAGTTGATTCTGTGCATATCATTAAATACAAATACTTGAAATTCTTCCTTAGAACCATCACTTGACTCATCTACTAAATTCATGTTTTTTAATTCTACTATGGTGTTAGTTTCACCCCTACTTTCATCTTTATTGTGTTCAGTGTTACTGTCTACCGTATTTAACTTTTTATTCATAGACTTACTATTTCCCATTTACTACACATTCTAAAAATATGACCACGTCTACCACATTCAAAACAATACTTGCGTCGTAGATTACACTTGTGGACGCGTCAACTAAACAATATAGAAGGTCGCTAATCCACGAACGGGGTGGTTCAAGAATATAAGAGAAATTACCTTGAAACTGGATGAGTATAGAAGCAGCTGCACCGCTTATTCTACGATCACCTTTATTTATGTTCTACTAGATCTTCAGCCTGGGAGCGCTTCTTCTCGGCCAATTCTTTAGCTTTGCGTCTTCGATAGCGGTTAGCAGTGGACCAGCTGGATGTCGTACAGCATGCAGAACTCCAACAAGCGGGATAATATAATACGCGGTACGAGATAAATCAACTCGCTGCGGCGGTGGTCAATCATAGACTGTCCTTAAGTGCGGACAGTGTGCGGTGCAGCGAAAATAATAAAGAAAAAACGAATAATAAATCTACCCCCAATAAAAATAAACCTAATTGCTAATGGCAAAGCATTAGGCGCTAACAACACTCATTTCTCATGTGTCCATTTTTGCCACAATAGTAACAAGTGAGAGCTCCTTGACGTTGTTCTTAACTCTGCCTTTTAGGTTGTTTAACATCATGTTGATCATACATTCTACCAGGAGTATATTTAAAAACTTCAGCTTATTTTTGATGAGATAAACTGTGCACTCTCCACTATTTTTGCTAAATTTATTAATTCTCCAAAATCTTTATTTCCACTCTTCAGTAATTCAAACTTTATTGACTTATTATTTATTCCATCTAATAAACGTTCTTTTATTTGGTCACTAACATCACTAAAATTACATTTAAACTCTAGTGTTCTTAACTCAAACATATACTTTTCTATGCTCTCACCCACTAATTGCTTTATACTCCTGAATTTTGATCTTTCTAATGATATAATTTTCTGTGGATGATAATGTTCTGTTAGTTTTCTCACAAGCTCTTCATAGACTAATTCAATCGGTGAATTGGGCTCTGTCAGTCCCTTCAATACTTGATAAGTATCACTAGATAATTTGGTGATCAACAAAGCAACTAGTTTTTTTTGTGATACTATTTAAAGTTGCGAAACAGTTAAATTGTTCAATATATAACTTGAAATTGCCACCTTTGAACTGATCTATGTTTGAGATAATCGATGCAATGTTGTTAAATTTTGTTTGCGTTGAACTTTTTACAAAGTTTCATATTGTTTGGCGAATTTCTTCCAATGTGGCGCCGATCGGTATTTGTAAGTACAACTCAAATGATATATTCAATAAATCCTTTTTAGAAAAGTCATGTATCCACGACGTTTTGCCTTGATTAATAAGTTCTTGAAAATGTTCGTTCATTTAAACACTAGAAAAACCATTATTAGTAGTTACTCTAAATAAATTGTTTGTAAATTGCAAATATTGTAATCGATATTTCCACAGTATTTGACAGCCAATGTTGTGTTGCGATAAAATAAACGATACTACATAGATTGTACAGTTGTACGCAATGCTGACAGGGTAACCAAAATAAGAATGTATGTTTCGTTCTGAAACTTGCTTTACTTCCAATAGCCAATATATTAATTAAGTACCAACGTCATCAAACGTTTTTTTTTGTTTCTAAACTTGTAACGACACCTTTTTCATTCCTTATATGCCACCGGCTCTTGAGGTATTATTTTTCAACACTCGTCACCAGTTTAATGAATTAGGATTGAATAACGGGTGCGGAGGGTTCCTGACAAGAAACACATTAATATTCACTAGTTGATGGTGAAATCAGAAGAACAATAATGGTTTAACACTTTAATACAGGAAAGCACTTAAATCACACACACTGTTTATTATCAGAAAGAGCGCAGGGGAGAACAGTGTGGCCAGAGCACAGAGTGCATCTATTACAAAAGTCAAAACAAATCATTAGAATCTGATTGATGTAAAAAAGTTATTTTTTCAAAAACTATTTTTTTTTTTTTGCGACGATTCAGGTATACGAATGGCATGAATAGGTTGTTTCTTTGCGAAAAACTGACGAATCGAGATTCGAGGTTGTTGGTTTGAAGAATTTCCAAATTTCTTGTTGTTATATTCTCGCTTGCGACAGTTTTCGATGGTGTGTCCTATGTTTTTACAATATCTGCACACGAATGCTACTGAGTTAGAAGGTACGGGTTGATTATGAGATCTTGCGAAATGAGATTGACCTTGTGGCCTTGGAGAAGAATATTGTCCCTGAGGTCTGGGATTGGTTGAGTTAAAATTTTGTCTATAAGAATTTGGCTGGTTCGTGATGATTGAAGGCGAAAATGCAGTTTTCCTATATGTGATGCCTAAAATTTTTTCTTCAGCTGCGGCGAAGTTGATTGCCTCGTTTAGTGTACTAGGATCCCGACAACTAACGATAGTTGCTACCCTGGGGTCGAGTCCCATCATAAATCTGTTGAGAGCTAAGCTCTACATAGTGGCAACTCTGCCAGATAACTCTTCTTTCTTTTGTGTTGGAATCGAAACATTAATCTCTGTTAACAAGTTTGAGAGGCATGACTCTATTCTTAACGCATTTTGACCTACATTTTCCATGGGAATTTGTTTAATACTCTGAAGGTCAGCAAGTAAATGAGCGTAATGCTTTCTGTCACTAAATTGAGATTTTAGGAATTCCTCGAGGTGTGACCATTCTGTAAATTCTTTTATAGCGCATACCGATTGATCTTTTTCCGTTAATCGGCTTAGAATATATTTAAAGAGTAAATCCAGTTAATTTGCAGCCGCTAAATTAACACGATAAACGCCGATTCAAATTTAGTGGTTGTTCCGTTTGGGCCGTGGGGCTCACCGGTGAGCGACAGCAACACTACCCGTTCAGGCCGTGGAGGTCACCGGTGACCGCGGGACGGGTGGGTTTGTGTTTGAACTCAGTTTTCTCGCTGGAGGGCACAGTGCCGATATAAAACTCTATTGAGCGTGCTCGGTGCGACCCTGGAGAACAGTTTACGCATACTAGCTCGTTTCGACACTAAGTATAAAAACGACCTAAACGTTTTTTTTGGCAAAGTATACAAGATGTGGTTTTAAAATAAAATAATATTTATAAAATATATGTTTTATTAGAAAATATTTAAAAAACTTTTCTTACACGTAAGGCAATCACTTACTTTTGGACTTCGCAATAAATAAACTAACCAAACTTAAAAAAAAACTTGAATTAACTCAAAAAAATACAACAAATTTAAACATTTTTCTTGAACATTTGGCGCATAAATGAAACCAGTCTTAACAACAAATTAATAAAAAAAGATAGGCCAATGATGAACCACGTTGAAGCAAGATATGCAAAGAAAAGGCTTCTCTGGGCATTGTGGACCAAACTTTCTCACCTTTTTAGTCTTATTTTTGGCCAACTTTCTGCCATAAGTAGCTACGTTAATTTTGTAGCAATTCACGCATGTTCGCCTGCTTGTTCTGGCTTGCCCTTTTTTTTGTTGCAGTCTGTGTACCATTTTTCTAGGTCTTGAAACTGGAACATCTAGTTGGCTGCAAAACGTCTTCAGTAATGCCAGCCGGAAGTCTGCCATTTGTATTTTCTTGCCAGTGACACTTTGGTACACAACCAGTGCGTTGGCCACTGCTGTATTTAGGAGAAGGTTGATCGCATACTTCTTGTACCATTTTATTGATTTCCTCAGTGGGGTTGAGTAAGCAGCCATTTGATCGGACAGATCTACAGCGCCTTTCGCGCTGTTATAATCAATGACTATTTGCGGTTTGGAAATAACTTTATTGCGCTTTCGGACATTTTGAAACCGCACTGAGTGTTTTGTGGACAGCAATAGGACATCTCTTTTATCCTACCACTTCATTACAGTTATGCCCTCAGTGCTTTCCTTAGCCGCGAATTGGCTTCGCTTCAGTTTAGCATTTACTACATCATTTTGTATGTATAGCCAGGAGTGGTGCATAACTTGAACTCCTTTATACCATATTTATGCCTTTTTTGTTTATTTATATGACGAAGTCAGCACTTCGAGGATGTTCAGAGCTCAGCAATATAGGTAAGTTGATACGGTCATTTTCTTATTTTCCAGGTTTTGTATAGAATGCGGTGATAACTATGATGGATGATACCAGTTCTTCAGGATTCGATGGTGATAAGTATGCAGAGATTTTTATTTTAGTACCACACTGATTTTACATACTTTTGTTCTTACTGATTGCACTGATTTTTTTTTTGGTTGTCCGAGGATTTTTTTAAATCCCTTTACCCTGCCATCATTATTGTAAGCGAGACGTGATTTGGTGTATTAAAAAATATAGTCTTTTAACACTAAAATATACTTTTAAATAAATGGTTAAAACAGATATAGTAATTACAAATAGTATGATTATAAAGATATAGTAGAGCACAAAGCTTGTGCTTTGGACGCGGATCGACAGCCAACTGCCGCGGGAACGTGAAGTAAAATTGTACAAATATATTATTAGGGTTTTTTACAGTAACTTCGGAATGGGCTTGAAGTGACGCTTCCGTTTGTTTATAATTGAAATTTTAAAAATAAATCACGTTAGCCTTCCTTGCTACTTGCGCTGGTTACATTCTCTCTATTTTATCACACAATTTAAGTTTCATTTTAAGTTTTTGTGTGCAAAGTGCAGATATGAGAACAAGCTACCAACAATTCGCAATTATGGTAGACTTTATGGAACAGTCAACATTTTTAATTTAACATTTATTTTAGTACATAGGTATTGTATGTAAAAACTTATTTGCTGATTTGCGGTATGTATTTTTTTAAGAAATTAGAGATTTATTGAAGCCAGATTTGCGGTATGTATTTTTTTAAGAAATTAGAGATTTATTGAAGCCAAGTGGATAACTGTTTCGTACCAAAACAATTTTCTTATTATATCATAATACTTAGTTGCATAATTTCATTGTGATTAGTTTCTCAACGTGACTACATACAAGTATTACTTTTCTGATGTTGGTACGGGCGAGTCAGGTTGTCCAACATTGGATAACCATCTCAAGCTGTGATTGGTCGCAACCGCATGATGCGCCCTCGCATGACAAGGGCAGGCGATGTTGGTGTCGTAGTTCGTCCGGCACCCGCCACCGAGTCGAGACGTGTATCTTTTGTATGCCTCGCGGTCAATTATTTTGTTTTCAGATATCTTTCTGTTGTCATTTTGCTTATATTTTCATTTGTTTTACCAGCACCCAACCTACAGTGGCACCGATTCCAACTGGTGTTACAGTGATACCAACGCCAACCGGTGACCCAGTGGCACTAACACCTCATAAAAAAGTGCCTAGGCAAAAAAACAAAATGGCAAAACTAATTATATAGGGTGTACATAATTATTGTAGTAAATTTATTCTGTTAATCCTATTAACTAGCACATCCCTCAAAACCCTTCCCCGTATAAGGTCATCACCATCATTATTATTTAATATAATCATTATTATTATTGTCTCTTCTTTTGTAAGGACGTCGTAAGTTTTAGCACTGCATAAAACACACTTATCCTTACGGCTGTAATGTGATGGCAAAAGAGGAAGCGATAAAATGAAAGATTTGGCATGAACTGATTAAGTAGTATGAAAGTTATCACTAGCTAATTAAAACGTTACATACCTTGATTTAGAGATTTTTAAAGTTTTCAACAACACGATTTCGCTGCGAGGCAAAACGGGCACAACCTTCATTACGGCGTCTGCGCAGTGACTAATGTAGTGTTAAAACTTGTTGGTCTTGTGGAATAATAGTCGAATAGTTTAATATTCGTGGTTTATTCAGACAGAGTATCGTTGTCTAAGAGATTACTTTCCCGAATGAATACATCAAGGCTCGATCTACCCGCTTTTATATCAAAATAATCGCCGTCCTACCCGCTTTATATCAAATTAATCATCGTCCTACCCGCTTTATACCAAATTAATCGTAAGTCAGATTATGTACTAATAAGTTTACAATATCAATTTATACGCTGATTAACTAAATTATTAATTATGAATTATATGTATAATAATAAGGTATAGGTAAATAACTAGTATAACACTGCGAGTAATTATTATAAATCACAATCTCTGGGCGCTTATGTGTTACTTACTAACATTCGGCCATCCTGTATAGGCCGCGTCCCGCGGCCCGTATTCTCTTCTTGACCACCCGACCCGTAGTCCTGAAAACAATTGTACAGCAGTAATTTGTTTTAAAATATGGATTTTACTAAATTCTGGATGAATGTGTAGCGACATCTATCGAGCCACATACGACGCATCCTACATCGCGCGAGTTATTTATCATTGAAAACAACACACCTTCAGCTGCTCTTTCCACAAACCAATTCTCCCCTCGCTCAAAAATACTACTCATATAATGCAACATGTTTTCATCTCTTGCTATAGAGGGGTTCTCTAATGTTATGCATCCTAACATGTTGATAGGGAGTCCCACTCGAGCGCTTGCTACGGCCGAACGCACGCCCGATCGCTCCGCGCTGTTTTCAGTGAAAAAAATAGAAAATTATACATTTTGTGGTGTTACAAACACGTGTGATACGTCAAAAAACGCGCCACGTCACCGTGAATACAGTGTAGTACTCAGTTTTTGAATACGGCAAAAATCCAGTGAGAAAACTACAAAAAACCAAAACTGAAAAACTTTGACGGCATGCGCCGAGAGATAGCGATCGATGACACTAGTGTTTTTAATTGCTAAAAAGTGAAGAAAATTGTGACCTTTCATCTAACATAAGAATCAGATTTTTAACTTGGATAAAACTCGAAACAATCCAAAAATAAAAATCAATGAAAACACAAATAAGGTCCCTGGGGAACCTACTCTCAAGGTGCACTAGAAACCGCAAAAATAAAAAATCTACCATTAATACTTTCCTTAAAATACCGTGTTACATATTGACGAAACTAACATTAAAAATCTACATTTAGTGTCCTACGGGAATGAAAATAGTACCAATCTAAAGAGGATTGAAGTAACATTTAGAAAAGGTGAATTTAAAGTAAGTGGATTTTTTAGAACTATTTTAAAAATGCAAAAAAACAACTTTTAGAAAACTTTTCATTTCAATAACTTAAAAAATTTAAAATTTTATAGACAGTAACATAATATAGGATACTATTTTTGTGCAAAATTTTGGACTTTATAAATGAATAGTTTAAGAGAAAACTAAAATTAAAATATTTGAACATTAAAAACAGTGCATCCCGTGACGTATACGTAGCTGGGATAGGAATAGTTTGGTGCGCAATTTAATCCCGCAACACATAAGATTTTTCCCGAAGTGCTGCGACGTCTAGAACAAAAGATACTTAATAAAACATATACAAATTTGGACTGAAATCTAAGGAATTCAACATTACATAACAGTTTTTAGCGTGGGAAAACTGCGAATTCAAGCTTACGGCCCGCAATATAATATCATTAATAATTTACTATATTTTGATGAAAAAATTAAATTAAAATTAAAATAAAAAACTAGACATAATAAAAATGATAAATATAAAATAGTAGCTCTAATATTAATAATCGTGATATAAATAAATAGAAATATAATAAAAATAGTATTGAAATATTCAACTTTAAACAAATTAATTACAATCACATATTATTGCTAAGACAGCAGTATATTATTTGAAATAAAACAAATTTTTTTTTTAACAATTAACATAAAAATATTTATAATAAAAATTTAAAAATATTAAATCGTGCGACCCACGATTGGGATGTGCGGCGGCCTACAGTGATGATTGAGGTGCGAACGGTTAAACTGTTTTTTAGCAATACGGTTGTAATAAGGTCATTTAACCACGCAGTGGAGGGATTGCTTTTCTAGTGCGGTTAAACAATTAACAAATATAACCACGAACTTTACAACAACCGGACCACCAACTGAGAGTGGTGACATTTTGCAGTGTGGGAGGAGCCACATAAGAGGCGGAGCTTTGGGCCTGGCACATAGCCCCGCCCAAGGCCACACCCCTCCACGCCTACACCCCCCCCCCCCCTCGACGCGGGGAAATTTCCCCGCAGCCAATTACTCGGCCATCTTTCAGTGGAGTGGGACCCACGCTATTTTATTACCCGATTTTAATTAGATTTAGGTTTTTACACTCTGACATTGTTTTAATTAATTCATTGACATAAATTTTTAACAAATTATTAATACTTTAATCTGATTCTTATCTTCAATTATTTCTATTCAACTATTTGTTAAATTTCAATTTTCATTTTAGTCCACTAACATTAGGATAAGATAACTTACTAACAAACATTGACATTATTATATATTGAATAGTTTATAGTATTTGTACATTTGATTTAAACATGTCTCAAAGACAGCAGATATTGAAAAAGGGGGCGTTGCCACGTGGCTCAAAGAGCGACACCGAAACAGTTACTAGACATAGGACTACGGGTGTGCGACGGAGTGTTGAGACAGAGGATGCACTCAGGAAAGAAGTGCTCAATAAAAACGCAGCAGCAATAGGGGTCAAACCCCAAGAAACCCAGCAGCTGTTGTCGTCGCCACCCAAAATCAAAACTCCCCAGGACCCAAACACTTGCCCAGCGGACCCTCTACGGGAGATGGGGGCATGTTCTGAGGACAACATGGCTGACGTGTCCTTGGGAGCGGAGTCAGGAGGAGAGACAAAAAGAGACAGCATGCTGCAATCCTACAAGAAACGAGCCGGCGTGGCCATGGACCTCGCAAGTATCAGGGCGAATGAGTTCTTTCAGGCGGGGAAGAGTGCTCTGGAGGCTTCTGGAAATTTGAAACGGGAGATCCGGTCTGAGGCAGCTGGCTGCCTTGGCGGCGGGCCACGAGCGCGCGATTGAAACATAAACTGTACAAATTGAAAAATTAACAAAGGAAACGGCATCGCTGCGCTCGTGGCTCGACTACGAGGTAGCGGAGCCATTACGGGTCGTGAGGGGGATGCGCGATGCGGTCGAAGACCTCCGCAAACGCCCAGCTCCTAAGCTGCCAGACCGGCTTAGGCTGGAGCAGCAGGAGCTGGAGCAGATCGTCGGGGGGCCAGGAGACTCCAGGGTACGGTTTCGCGCCTGGAGGAACAAGTGCTGCAGCTCCCGGGGACAAATATCGACGGGATAAAGATCCCAGAACCTCCTCAACAGCCAACTGTAACCTGTAGCTGTGACACACACATGGACAGTATAAATAATAAAATTGTAAATATGTATATAGATTGCACAATAGAATGTAAACTAAAACCTAATGGGGAAGCAATCACAGAATTGCGTGGTGTCATGGCCCCCATGACGGCAAAATTAGACACCGTGTTACACGAGATAAGGGACGCCTAAACTATTTTTGCGTTTACGCTGACCCAAGCCGTTTACGTATGGTGGACATTTTGAACACTATCCCACTTCTGAGACGACGTTTACAAATTTGGCATTTCACAGGATTTCTGCATGCCTACGCGGAATGAAAAAAATTACGACGAGCCTCACAATCAATTTTTGCAAATTGTTTACAGTAACTCAATTTAAGTAACTCCACACAAAATGGACATTGAATACCAGTAACATGTAAGCTATTTAATTTGCATATACCTGTGTAATCCTGACCTCTAGAACCGGAACTTGTTTTACAGTCTAAAAATTCCAAAGCTCTATAACGGTTAGTTAAGAATTCTGTAAACTGCCTAAAGGTAGGTAGTTCTTCCGATGAATTACTTGTAGTTATATTAAACTCCCATTGTTTTCGCGATTCCGGATCTAATTTCAAGGTTATTTATTATATGGATAACAATGATGTCCCATGATTCAACATTAATACCGATATTGGAGAGAGAGAGCTTAGACAATCGTTGCTGTTATCAATTATTTCTTTTATATCAACAGCGCTTTCCGTATTAAGATTCCTTTGCCTAAATAACTTTTTAAATAAGTGATGAGATAGGTATCTTTTGTTATTATATCGCGAATTCAACTGATCCCAACAACGTTTGTAATTAGAGTCTGCAATAGATATTTCTCTAACTGCTCTGCCTCTCCAGACAAATACCCTTTTAAATATTGCATTCGCTGTACATTATCTAAACTCTCATTGTTATGGATAAGCGATAAAAATAAATCGCGATAGGTTATCCAATCATTGTATTGCTCTGAAAATATTGGAATTATTACTTTTGGCAATTTTACTTGACAATATTTAAAATTTGTTGTTGTATCCTCATTCTTATCGTCTTTTATTTTCTACGATTACTTCTAAAAGACGAAGTGTTGTATATATGACCAAGATGATGAGGCAGACAGTCAGTATCATTAATAGTAAAATCGGAAAACTTGAGGAAAGGGTTAATTCTATGTCTTCCATGGGATTAAACATGGAATTTAGTACAACAAATTTACAGGAAAATGTTCAAGAACTTAATAATTTACCACAGCCTGCAGCTAGTGCTAATAGGATTCCATTTATGTACTATCCTACGTATCAGATGGCAGGAAGTGAAAAGCCGAAATTTCCTTCTAAGAACAAACATCCAGTTATTTTCATAGAAGACTTAATGGCGTATTTAAAGAAAATTCCACCAACAACAGGCAACGAGATTGATTTAATTATTGAATGCTTAGAGGGAGAGGCGCGCAACTGGGCTCGAATTTATAAAGAAAGGTGGTCTCATATGGAGGATTTTAAAAGAGATTTTTTAGATACTTATTGGGGTGAAGCGGAACAGAATGAGTTGCGACGAAAAATTGTACATAATGCATGGGATAGTACTAAATCCACAATGTTAAGCCATTTTATCTCATTGAGTGGGCAAGCAAAGATGCTGACATACCCAATACAAGAGAAACAACTCATCAGCGATATAATGCATCATTACCCCAGGGAAGTTCAATATGCGTGGTCAACTAGTCGATACACATCAATTTTGGAAGCAACAGAGTTCCTGAGGAAATTAGATGAGATCAACAAAAGTTGTTTCAATATGAATCAACACCTGGATATACAGCGTTCTACATCCATTGTAGAGCATATACCGCTAGGAAATTCTGCACAGAACCAGCGAAATTATAATAACACCGTCCAGAGGAAGAAAACTTTCAACAAGCCAGCAATGGGTCGCACATTAAATGTTTCCAATGCTATAACTGCAGAAACCGCTACTATTCCAACTAACACCGATAATATAGAATCTAATTTAAACTAAGTAAGGTTGATGTAATGTGCCCCAATACATCAACTAATAATGGGGCTGAGCAAAATTTTGTTGCATTAGATGTAATGTTATCCATGGGTTGGATACCTGGACAGACATTAGGTATTCGCGGATCAGGAATATTAAAACCTATAGTACTTAAGGGGCAGACTAATCGTATAGGATTAGGAGCTAATAATGATTTTTCAACTATTAAAGATTTAGAAGTCCAATTAGTAAATGCATTAAAGCTAAATTCCGTAGTTAGTGGTAATCAGGTAATCCAAGCTGAAGAAATTGTGTCATCCTTATTTGATGAAGAGGATATTATTTCTCGGGATAAATTAGAGATTTTCAAATCAGTAATAGAAATAGGAATCTTTGGTGAAAAAGTAGCATGTTTAGTAGATACAGGTAGTGATATAACATGTATTTCAGAAGTATTATGGGAAGTTTTATCAACAAGGGTAAAACAAATTAATTTGCTACCAATAAAACCACTACAGATACGAGGTGCAGTAGGCCAAAAGAGTGCTAAAATACAACAGATGGTATTATTACCAGTTCAAATAGGTACTATAGTAATAGACATTAGATTCTTGATTGTGCCAAGACTCTTACATTCAGTAATATTAGGATTTGATTGGTTAAAGTTAGGGGAAGTCACAGTTGAATTGGAAAGCACATTACCTGGCATAAGGCTTAACAAATTCGGACCTGATATCTTTATTCCATTTACAAAATACGCGGTTGAAGGTGTTGTGGCTGAAATGATTAAAATTAAAGATAATTTTGATTTAAATAGTAACTTAGAAAATGTATCAATAGGGTTGGCTTTGAATAAAATACAGCTTACCAAGTTAAGGCAAGTTCTAAATAAACATAAGAATGTTTTTACTAATAGATTAGGCAGAGCTAATTGTTATAAGCACGAAATTAAAATGTCAGAACATACGCCATTTATTAGAAGATCTTATCCCATACCATATGCCTATAGAGCTAGAATGGAAGAAAAATTATCAGAAATGATTGAAATGGGGATAATTTCGAGGGGTTCTACACCCTATAGTAGTCCATTAACTTATACAGTTAAACCTGATGGTTCACTTAGAGTGTTATTAGATGCTAGGGAAATTAATAAATATATGTTAGCAGAGTCTGAGGCTCCACCAATGCAAATAGACGTATTAAATTCTTTTCATGGGGTTAATTACATAAGTATCATTGATCTGAACAATGCATACTTCCAAATACCTATTTCAAATGATAGTAGGAAGTATACCGGTTTTACATTTAATGGGAAGTCCTATATTTACAATGTACTACCACAAGGTCTCAAAACATCTGTAGGAAGTTTTAGTAGGGCTATGGATTTAATACTTGGACCAGAAGTTAGACAATTTTGTGTTAATTATTTAGACGATTTAGCCATTTTAACCATGGGGACCATAGAAGAACATTTAGAACATATTGATATTATTTTAAATAAATTAGAATCAGCAGGGCTTACCTGCAATATAGGAAAATGTAAATTTATTTGTAGTGAAGTTAAAATGTTAGGACATATAATATCAATAAAAGGTATTCGAACAGATCCTGAAAAAATTGAGTCTATTAAAAACTTTCCAGTTCCTAAAAAAATAAAACATTTAAGGGCATTTTTAGGGTTATGTAATTATTATAGGAGGTTCATATCTGATTATAGTAGTAACATTCAACCTCTTTGAAAATTACTAAAAAAAAATCAAGCTTGGTATTGGGGGCAAGAAGCTCAAACTGCATTTGATCTACTAAAAAATAATTTTCTAGAAACCATAATGTTGCATCATCCGAATATGTCAAAGCCATTTTATTTACAAACCGACAGTTCAGGAGTAGGGCTTGCTGGGGTTCTGTTTCAATTTGATAACAAAGAGAATATGAACATTCTGGGGTATTGTAGTAAAGCTTTACGAGGACCAGAAATTAAATGGACAGTTACTGAACAAGAATTTTGGGCAATTATTTATTGTCTTAGGAAATTTGAAACGTATCTACGAGGTGCTAAGGTTATAATTAGGACAGATCATAAGGCACTAGTGTTTGTTAGATCTTGGAAGCTATACAATAGTAGGATTATACGGTGGATTTTATATCTTGAACAATTTGACTATCAAATAGAACATGTAAAAGGAAAAGAAAATGTTGCTGTTGACGTTTTGTCCCGGTATCCATCCGATGCGGTACTGGTACAAGAAGATAAAAATTTATGTCCAGAAATCCATTACATGAAACTTGTTAGAAATCAATCATTGATCTCTAAACTAAACAATGTTGCCATTTACCAAACCAATGATAGTGAAGTTAAAGACATTGTAAATATTCTAAATAAAAACGAAATTGTAAACGTTAATCATAACATTAAGAGGATAGCTCATAGATGCTTTATATATGAAGGAGTGTTGTATTTTCCTGTTAATTCAGAAACCTATGTTATATATTTGCCAAAAGAATTAAGAAATAGTGTAATTTTACAAATTCATGAGGAAATGGGTCATCAGGGACCTTATAAAGTCTTAAAATATTTAAAAGACAGATTTTATTGGGTAAGAATGAATAAAAGTGTAAAAGCTGCTTTAAAAAATTGTCATCTATGTCAAGTTTCAAAAAATGATAACGTTAAATATGTCGGAGAATGTAAATCTATTGTAACAGAACAAGTAGGGGACCTTGTTATGGCTGATTTGTATGGTCCTTTGCCTAAAGGAAAGTTTGGAGTCGCCTATATTTTAGTAATACAGGATTCCTTTAGTAAATTTATAAAATTATATGATTTGTCCAAAGCTTCATCACGAGCTGTGATAACCAAGTTAAAACATTTTTCCAGCATTATAAAAGCAAAAGTAGTTATGACAGACAATGGGAGTCAATTTAGTTGTAACGGATGGAAAGCTGCATTGAAGGAATTAGGAATTAAACCTATTTATACAACAGTCCGAAATCCTAGACCTAATACGACAGAAAGGGTGAATAGGGAATTAGGTAGGTTGTTTAGAACGTATTGCCACAAAAATCATAAGGGGTGGGCAACTATTTTGAATAGAGTTGAGAAATTGTATAATAATAGTTACCATGATAGTACGGGGTTTACTCCTAATGAGATTCTTTTTGGGAAGTGTAATAAGATGACATTTGATAATTGCTTGCCTAAGCTTGTTAGCACAAAGGACATTGAAATGGTTAGAATGCAAGTTAGGAAAAATTTGAAAGAAAACAGTGTTAAACGGCAAACAAGATTCAATAAAACTCACCGTTTAATTACTTTTCAAATAGGGGATTTAGTAAAAATCAGGAAATTAAATAAGTCCATTGCCCAAAAGAAAGTATCCAAGAAATTTGAGCTATTGTATGAAGGTCCATATGTAGTGGCGGCTGTGCCTTTTGCCAATGTATATACATTGATGGATGCTAAGAGTGGTAAAATTAAAGGAAATTTTAACACAATTAATTTAAGCCGGTATTACAACTAACTATATATCTAATAAAGAATCAAATAAATTGTTAGATAAACAACGGTTTATTTTAAAGTTATAGAATAACTTAATTATAATTTTCGTTTATTATTGTATTTAAATAAAGTTAGTGTGGATAATCTAATATTGTAACTTAGTTGAATAATTATTGATAATCATTATTATTGGATAAAAAACACATTACAAACAAATACAATAATTCAATATTTTTCTTTTAATGTTATATGTTAATAAAGAACTAAAAAAAAAATAATGTTTAGTGAGGTCATGTGCTTAAGGTAACAAATTTTGTTAATAAATATTCATGGTAACACATACTGTTACTGTAATATTTATTCAAGCATGGGGAAGTTGGGTCAGGGGAGCAACTCAGTTAGGTTTAACAAAACAGGGATTAGTTTTGGTAACATGTTACTATCTAGTAATCTTATTAACAAAACTTTTGATTATTCTACTGTCTCTTAAATTAAATAATTCGCTATAACTTATCAATACATTTGGCTTAAGCCTTACTCTGGCGTAGGTAGACCTAGCTGAAGGGGAGGTGGCGGTTGCTCTTTGGGGTTTCTTTTTTTTTTTTGTTGTTTGAATGTACATATGTATATTAAAGGTAAAATAATAGGTATGTTTATTTAAAATAAATATTTACCTTTATTAAGAATTGTATATATATTTAAGATCTGTTTCGTATTATTGATTATTATTCCGGTAAACTTCATAATAATCAAGGGGGCGATTGTAACAGATCCACCCTAAGTACCTAGCTATAATTTTGAAATCAATGTAAAACTAAAATCGATACAAGTAACGCTGCCTAGTTTAACATTATAAGTACTTTAAATCTACTACGATTCGATGTTTTGACAAACGTAGGTAATTTAAAATCTTTGTAATAAAGGTTAAAATTTATAAAATAAAAATAAAAGATATTGTTTAGAATGCGGGAAGCTTTGTAATACATATAATAAAACAGAAACCTACGGGTTTTACCTTTTTGCAATATTGAAACAAAGACAGCATGCGGATAATTAATCGTGAGAATACAGAATTAACAAAAGAAATGACCGGACACGGCGAAAAACAATAGAAAACAAAGATAGACTGAGGAACCTTGAGAAAATAGAGATGCGCTTGCTCGGATATTAAAAGTGGCGCTCTGAATTAGTACAATCTCTCAACTGAAGTAGATCTGATTTCTGGTACTATTTATTAATAGTACAATGTACAGTAGTACAATGGATCGTACACGGATGAATATTAGGTATATTTTGATTCTCCTTCATACCTTCCAGGCTTAGGATTGTCATTCTAAAGACCCGGTGTTTTTAGACTAAACTACACTTTCACTTCCAGAAAAATAGTATTAACTAATAAAAAAAAGTATTCTTCTATTCTAATCAAATTTTGAAACTAAATCTTTGAACAAATTCATCCTCACTAAAATGTCTAAAAACAATAATATTAATAATTCTTACTCTCTCGTCTTTATTTCAAAATAGCTTAATGAACTAGAGCCTATTAGGTGTTTACTTTGCATTTCGCTCTCTTTCGACTGAACCACGTCTCCAGTCTCATGAATCACATAGGTACTAAGTACTAAATACACCGTGCTAGCCTGCCGCAAACGAAGTACTAAATGAACGATGTACTATGAAGCTTATGGAATAGTTCGTTCTAGTACAGTGTCAGGAATTAGTTCCTATTAGTAATTAGTACATGTACTACCCATCTCTAGTGGCAATGAAAAAAAAAAAACGCAGTAATATCGGGAAAAAAAAAGGGTGAGGGAAAAACCCAAACGATGGGAGTACAAAACAATCGTAGGAATAACGGGACTTTGGCAAAAATATGAAAAAAAAGAAACGTTAGGACGAAAGAAGCGTGGGATTTAAATCAAAACGACGGGGTATTTAAAGGGCTGGGTCAGTTAGGAAAAAAAGAGTCGGTTAAGGGCAGTCAATCAGAGAGGATCGAACGGTCGGTCGGATCAGTAAATCGAAGTGTATCAGAGGAAGTCGGTTAATGGCAGTCAATCAGAGAGGATCGAACGGTCGGTCGGAGGAGTAAATCGCAGTCAATCAGAGAGGATCGAACGGTCGGTCGAGGCAGTGAATCGCAGTGAATCGAACAGTCGGTCGAAAACAGTCAGTCAGTAGATATCAGACGTTATTATACCAAAAGTGAGTAAATACTACATAGGTCGTTATAATGCTGGTGAAAACAGTTAAAATTTCTGTCGGTATTAACAGTGTAACTAGCTAGGTAATATTCAGGGTTTTGTTCTTGCTCGTTGCGTTTAAAATAAATACATCAAGAAGTTCGCGATCGGTGTCAGGGAGATCCCACAGAAGATATAGGAAAAGTTATTAGGGTTAGGTTAGAGTACGAATCTAGAATCTTGCGATATCAGTAGTCTTATTTACGGGAGATTTGATCAAATCTAGCATAATTCGAGAAGTAGGATTAGCGCGTGATAGTGAATGTACTAGCTAGTTTTAGAGTAATCTGAAAGTTTCATTGCATGTATGTGTTCATAAATCTATTTAGTATTAAGAAGTGCTGCTTGAAACCCTAAAGACTGTAAGTAGATTTAATTTACTTTTATGGAAATGTACAAAAATAACTTCAGAAAAAAAAAAACCCTTTGAACAACTTTCATGTGCAATTAATCATACTTCCAGTACAGTACATAACTACAGTTTATTATAGTATTAAGATTAACTTTATTTCATACAATGTATACTTTCTGTCATGTGTTTAAGTAAGTTCTAATTTGATTTAATGTTATGTTTTCTGAGTACCAGATTAAAGAACTTGTTTACTACAACTTTTTTTTTTAATTCACAACGTAAGGCCATATTAGACGATCACGATCAAGTAACAGTTAAATAGATTGAATAAGTTTGTATTTAATCATTATGCATTATGCAATCAGAAGGGGAAGTATGAGGGGACACACCCCAGTATATATATAGAGAGGGGGGGGGGGGGGGGGGGGGGGTTGTTACATCACTGCAGTCATGAAGATCTTGAAGTTATAACTTATGCAAAAGAAAACCACGTGCACATGTTAAGCACTCCGCCGCACACCACCCATAAACTGCAACCCATAGACAGAGTTTTTATGAAACCATTCAAGCATGCATACTTTGAAGCCTGTGGGTTATGGATGAGGGCCAACTCTGGTGCAAGAATAACTGAATATGAAATAGCTGCAATGGTGACGCAAGCTTTCAGTCGCGTTGCACTATTACTATTACTATTATGTCGCGTATCGGTGGGCACCTGATTGGGCGTCGAGCTCGTAGGCCGTACTCATGCAGTCAATTTCGCACAGTTTGAGGACTTACATCAACACCACTTGAAATTTGTAGCCTCAAACTTATCTCTCGAGCGGTTAACATCGGCTGGCGTCTTGCAGTCAGTTGTATGTACCGGTCTTGCCGAGTGGTTGTACTCCTTTTACGGCCTGGATGCTGTTCAGCAGGTTCTCCTGTATTATTGTAGCGCTGCCAAAGACGACAAATAACACTTCTATGAATGCCAAAATGTCGAGATACCTGAGATTGATTACTTCCCGCTTGCAACATCCCTACAGCTCTTTGCATTTCATCTGCCATCAAATGACGTCGCTTCATGACGTAAAGAATAACTAACAATTCAATTTTGTCGCTAACTTTATTTAAATGGTTGGTAAAATTATAAAATCAAGACTAAACGTAGCAATTAAAACGCACTTAAATTAAAACAAATTCGCAGTCATTTGAATTTTATGAAAAAACAAAACATAATCAAATTTTTTTTTTACAGCCAGCCAATATGTAGTTATAGAATCACCCTCTATGAATATCGCTACTCAGCAGTCTGTATTCTAGAGAAGCCAGACGCAACGTTGCAGTAAACTGATCCTGTAAGGCGCGTCTGGTGTTTGCTTCGTAGTTTTAAGAGTATCTTTAAGTTAGTCTTAAGACATGTATGGTCGCGAATAAACGCTTCTCAAAAAAAATAAAATCTTTTTTTTAAAGTCTTTCGCTCGCGCACGACTTGACTGGCGCAGCCGGTAGGATTTCCGCGTCGTGAAAAGTATTTAAAATCAGTACCGCGACGAACGTTTCCACGCGTTTTAATCGGGAATCCTCGAACCAAATAAATTTGTCAAAGATCATCACAGCAGCTGGAGGACACGTCTAAGACTCATCGAGGGACATGGGCAGTTTGTGAGTAGACTCAACTTGCTATTCCTTTCTATATATCCCAATCCTTTTCGAAAAAATAGTTATAGGTGTCTGGAATAATTCGAGTGTATTTCTAAACTTCGAAAAACTCACTTATGAATTTTCTATAGACAATAGTTATAAGTAATAAATTAAAATATACAATATAAAAAGGAAAAATTGCAGTAACAAATATAATTTCTCAAATTTATTATTTTAGTTATATTGTTGTATTAGGAATAAAATCTTTTCACTATATTTAAAATAGGAATTTACATTTCGTGTCTTTTATATTTTTGTGTGTCTTGTATTTTATTGGTTTTTATTATATTCTGTGTGACTCATTTTTGGTGTGTGTATTTTATTTTTGTCGTATTTTGTGTTAGTGTGTATCAAAAATGGCAACCATTAAATAATCCCAAACGAAATGATGAAACTGATACCGCAGTTCAACGGGGATAAACGCCATCTAAATTTATTTTTAAGGAAATGTGAATTTGTAATTAATAAATATAAAGGGTGTCAGGAACAAAACTTGTATGTGATGCACGCATTAACAAGTAGGTTAGTTGATGACGCAGCAGCCTTACTAAGTGAAAGGGAAGACATCGAGACATGGGCTGAACTTAAAGACTTATTAACTCAACACTTTGGTGATCCTAGGAGTGAAGAGTGCATTGCGATAGAGTTAGAAAATGTAAAGATAAAACACGGTGAAAATTATACCGATTTTTGTAATCGTATACAATCAATTAGAGCAGTATTTATATCAAAAGTAAATCAGTTAACAAACACAGAAATTAAAAATGTCACTTAACGTTTTCTTGTACAACTTACCGGAACATTTGATAAGAACAGTTAGATTGAAATCGCCAGAAACGTTAGAAAAGGCTTTAGAGTTTGTATTGGAAGAAGTGAACTTTTACGAACAATATAATACCAAAAATAAATTAAGCAGGCAACAAACAGGTACGTCATTACAAGCGAAGTTCAATACCCCGCATTTACAGAGTAATCTCTCTGGCATACCCCGGGAGGTACAGGGTTCAATTCAATCCAGTGGTTTTAGGCCAATATTGCAACCCTCTAATCCACCCCAATTTAAATTCGGTGCTCCGGGTAGTCAAGTAAAATTACCGCAAACCTTTGGTTCGCAGCCGCAGTTCGGATATAAACCTCAGTTCGGATATAAGCCTCAGTTAGAGTATACACCCCAATTCGGACATAAACCTCAGTTCGGATATAAGCCTCAGTTAGGTTATACACCGCAATTCGGATATAAGCCACAGTTAAGCCCTCAGCAATTCGGTATGCAACAAAAATTCATGCAACCAACACAATTCGGTTCAATGCCTAGGCAGCAGTTTGGATACCGTCCACAAATTAACCAAGGTCAGTTAGGGTATAGGCCTCCCCAACCAACAAATGCTTTAGAAAATACCGACGTTACTATGCGTACTGCACCACCGTTAAAACATCAAGGTCAGGGACCACCCCAAGGCTTTCGCCTTAATGAGTTGGAATTAGGCGAAGTCGGTCACTATTACTGTTACGATAATAATTACTACTACGATTAGGAATATTGGCCACAGGAAAATAACGATTATTATGAAGAATTCGAAAATGAGAATCAAACTAAAACGACTGATGACGAAAGTAAGAAAGTGAAAGACGAGAGTGTAAGTGAAGAAATTCAAAATTTTCGAATAGGAGATTACACAAACAAACCCGAAATAGTAAATCTAAATTGTGATGTTAAATTGAAGTTACCGTACATTCACATACCAGAAATTGACGCGAAATTTATGATCGATACCGGTAGTATGCGATCATTCATGAGTCCGCGTAAAGCTCATAACTTCTATAGGTCCTATGCAAGTACACAACCATTCACCGTTATTAGCACACATGCATCTAGCAACCATAATGAAGTAGTCTATATTCCACTCATGCCATCATTCAAAAACGATAGCTATCATAAATTTTATGTGTACGATATTGATGACAAATATGATGGGTTAATAGGCAATGATCTTTTAATACAGTTAGAAGCTGTTATAGACTTAAAACACTCAAAACTCGTAACGAAAACTACTACGATTCCGATAGTTAACGAAAGTAATCATCTAATCATACTAGACCCGCGAACAGAACAACGTGTAAAGTTACCGACAGACCAATTTTCAGGAGAAGCTATTTTAAATTTTACAAAATTTTGCGATGGAGTTAGAATGCCATCAGCAATTGTACAATGTCACAATGGTTATGCCACTACGGTTATACAAAACACATTAGACAAACCAATGGCTTTAACAATTACGAAACCTTTTAAGGTTACTGAATATGTAGGTAGTACTGAAAGGGTTAACTGTCACGACGTAGACATGATAGATGTGGAAGTCGACATAATATTTGACGAAAAGGAAAGGAAATTACAGGAATACTTGAAGGAAGTAACTGAAAACATTGCCGCTATAGCGAGACGTCGAACTACGGACGACTCTAAAACAATAACAATCTCTGATTCTGAGAGAACCGCTACAGCTAGCCCCATATCTATACCAGATACAGTCATAGTTGAAGAACCCCGTGAATATTTGGTCAGATCCGAAACTGATTCTACTCATACAGTACATTCCGCACGCGACATGGAATTTAATGGTATCCCAATCTTACATGAAGCAATTGATACAAAACCCAATCAAATATTAGTTTTCAACTGGTATCGTAACGAATTTCAGGTTAAAGATCTATCCCGTAATAATCAGAAAGTACTAGAAGTCTTTCTTCCGATTGGAAATTTAGACATTATAAAAGAGTTCCTTAAGAAATATATTAAACCCAAAATTAAATATTTTATCTATTTTGAAAACCCCGAACACAGGAGAGAATTTAGCATTGTTATATTGGAATTATTCAAAAAAGGTTATGTTAATTTTTATGAATGTACGGAACGCGTGATTTATGTAGAGGATGAGGAAGAACAAAAGATAATTATTACAAAATTACACGAAGGGAAAACTTGTCATCGAGGAATTACGGAAACCATTAAAAAAATACGACGAAATTATTATTGGCCAAATATGCATGAAATAGTATCCGCAATCATTAACTCATGTGAAAAGTGTAAAACTGCTAAGTACGATCGAAAGCTTATCAAACCGTTGCTACAACTTACACAAACCCAAAATGCACCATTCCAGGAAGTATTCATCGATATATTCACAATAGAATCAACACACTATCTTACTCTAATCGATGCCTTCAGTAAGCTAGGGCAAGCAATTCAAGTGCCATCGCGTTCCACACCAGAAGTAGTTAGGGCATTGATTACTTACTTTTCTTTTTACGGTATACCACAGAAAATTAGTTGCGACCCTGGTACAGAATTTAATAATGAGCTATTAAAAGAATTAACAGACTTATATAAAATAAAATTGCACATAGGAACGCCAAATAACCCCAACTCGATGGGATTAATTGAACGGTTTCATTCCACAATAATAGAGATCAATAGACTTGCTAAATGCGAACGAAAATATACTGACGCCGTAAACTTAATGACATATTCCGTTATGGCTTATAACAATACTATTCATAGTACAATGGATCTTTCACCATTCGAAGTAGTATTTGGACATACCGAGTTAAACTCTACATTTGATATAAATTTTGATAAATTTTACAAACAACTATTAATTAAAGACCATAAGAAACGAACGCAGGTTTTATATAAGTTCCTTACCGAAAAGACGGGAAATAATAAGGTTAAAGTTAGGGAAAAGCGAGGAGGTGAAGAACAACTACAATTAAAATTAGGAGACATCATTTTCTCTAAAGTCACAAATAAAAGGCAGTCTAAAGATAAACCTAAGTTTCAAAAAGCTTTGGTTACTGGTCCCGTTTCGCGTAACGTTATCCCTGTTAAAATTAAAGATAGAGACACAAAAGTTCCATTAAAAAACGTTAAACGCCTTTCACAGGCACCTCCACGTCCTTCTGGCAGTAGCCATGCTGACGCAACTCCAGGCCCTTCAACTTCAGGATTTGAATAAGAACCCCGGAATTTTGCCCGTGAGAAATGGTGTCGCTGTAATCAATACGTAAAATCCTATACAGGACGATTTAAAGTTTAATATAGCGCGTCTTTTTGAATTAGATAAGATAGTTAAAAAATATTTTCATGAAACCTTTACAAGTAACTTTAAAGATGTTAGAAAGCAAGTCGAATATATAAAAATATTAGCCATAAATAAATTTGAACAAATAACACCGTCGATTAGAATTAGGCGTGGACTATTAAATCCATTAGGTTCAATAATTAAAATTATTACTGGAAATCTCGATCACGAGGATGCTATCAAATATGAAAAGTTAATTAGCGAAGTTCAGTCTGGTCAAAAATCTACCAATAGGAAACTAAGTATAGTTGCAGAAGCAATAGAGGTGTTAACAAATTCTACATTTGCAATTAACAATAACATCATTCAACTTAATAAAGAAATTGCAGTAACATCTAAAAATATAAGCGACAAACTAAGAAAAGAACATTTTGAAATTCAGATTATAAGTACATATAATTTACTAATTCACAACTTTCAGGCGATTCATATTAAGTTGAATGAGATTGAAACTAACTTTGCTTTAAGTAGATTAGGAATTTTACATCAGTCTATCATAGAGTCGAATAAGTTGTTACGTGTTCTGCAGGAAATAAATAAGTTTGAGAAATTAGTATATACACCTACTTCAGAGAATTTAATTAAGATAGAACAAACCATAACTTTAAAAGCCTATTTTAAAGCAAATCGAATCACTTATCTTTTAGAAATACCTCTAATTGGGAAGGATACTTATAGCTATTATAAATTAATTCCATTACCTGTGCTATCCCGTAATTCCACAGTCATAATTCTACCCAAATACCTCTACTTGCTAGCAAAAGGGTTGAAGATCAAACTGCTCACTCACGCTTGTAAAGAAATTGACGAGTCCAGCTTTCTATGCCTCGACGAGGAAATGATCCAGTACACCTATGACGCTTGCGTTGTTGAATTGATGACGTACGCCGACAATGTGACGTCATGCAGCCAGATTCCAGTTAACATCGAGCCAGTTAAGGTCCAATTGCTGTACCCCAATCAATGGATTCTCTACAGTAAAAATGAAGAAGTACTTACCAGAACTTGTATCGACGAAATATTTCGTCTAAAGGTTAAGGGTACTTACATACTCACCCTGGATGACCCTTGTGAAGTAAAAATTCATAACATAACGCTGAAAATACATCTGAAAGACAATGAAAATATAACATACAACAAACTCCCAATTGTAAACTTGCCAAATATACACTTACCTGCTGAAAGGGAATCCTCCAGTCCATTGAACCTGGAAGGTGTCGATCTTATGGATTTAAAGTTCCTATCATTCGCCCTCAAGAAAAGTTTCAGTGCTAGTGAAAATAGTGAAATCCAAAAGGTAATTATTGAAGTGAAAAGTGTTAGCGTTTGGACTCTTATATTATATGTACTCATTTTTGTAATAATCTGTAAACTAGTTCATAAGTACCGTGTTAAATTGTTTAAACTATGTATTCGAAGTTCTCATATTCAGGATAACTTCGAACTTAAGGAGGGAGGAGTTATAGAATCACCCTCTATGAATATCGCTACTCAGCAGTCTGTATTCTAGAGAAGCCAGACGCAACGTTGCAGTAAACTGATCCTGTAAGGCGCGTCTGGTGTTTGCTTCGTAGTTTTAAGAGTATCTTTAAGTTAGTCTTAAGACATGTATGGTCGCGAATAAACGCTTCTCAAAAAAATTAAAATCTTGTTTTTAAAGTCCTCCGCTCGCGTACGACTTGACTATGTCATCAATAACAAAAAAGTTTACTTACCTCTACGCACTTTGTTTGAGTAAATATTTAGAAATTAATTAATATAAATGGAAAATTTTGTAATATCACGCATGTTGCTTAGAATTTTTTGATGTGTGTAGAATGAGGGATAATAAATGAGACTGTTGAAGCAAAGAGGCTTTGTTATAAAACTAGTGTAATCTCTTTGCATATCAGCGTATAATTTCTCTTTATAAAAATAATGTTTTGATTGTTGTCAACTGAGAATGTCAAGTGAAAAAATATACTAAATTGTTTGAGAAACAAATTTATTTTGTAACATAACGTGATATAATTAATTAATTAATTTTGTTACATATTCCAAAGTGTATTATTTGTTATAACTACAAATAATGAAATATAATATTCATACGATTCCTTGCTAAAACTGTGTTTTTTCTTTTAAGACTCCGCTTATGGTGTGGAAAAACACACTAGATTGTTACATCGGCGATACTAACAGAGACGATAATGATTCCGAAAGTGACAGTGTAATAGATCCCGGAGATGTAGAAAATGAAGAAATTACTTGCACAATTCTATTATTCGTCAAAAGTTTTGGATAATTTCCGCTAGAAATGTTATACGACATCGCATACACAAATGTAATTTCTGCTTTAAATGTGCACCAGTGCTTCAGAGTCCAAAAATGGCTGACTTACCATCATATCGCGTACGAGAAACAAAAGCATTCGTACACACAGGTGTAGACTACTGTGGACCTATTAAAATCACCTTATATAGATGCAGAGTTCAAAGGAGTCAAAAAGCTTACATTTGTTTGTTCATTTGTCTAGTAACAAGGGCAGTTCACATAGAGCTTCAGACTCATTTTTAAACGCATTTAAACGCTTTATTTCACGCAGAGGCCCAGTCGCTAATATATATTCGGATGGTACAAACTTCGTTGGGGCCAAAGCCAAGCTTGATGAGTTCGCATTCTTATACAAAAGTGATCGCTGAAGAATTGGCTACCCGTCGCATTCAATGGCATATGATACCACCTCGCTCACCCCACTTTGGGGGAATTTGGGAATCAAATATAAAAAGTTTAAAAACTCATCTATACAGAGTCGTAGGTACTCAGTTATTGACTTACGAAGAACTTTCTACTATTCTTACACAAATAGAAACTATTTTAAATTCGCGTCCGTTATCTCTTTTATCTGAAGATCAATATCCAGAACCGCTTACTCCCGCCCAATTTATAATGTCATCTCCGCTTACCTTTTTACCTGCTTATGATATAAGTAAGGAGGATTCTAAAAGTCTCGCTTCTAGAAAAGTATTACTTGACTAGATGGTACAATCATACTGGAAAAAGTGGCATTTGGAATATTTGCACACCTTGCAAATACGACAGAAATGGTTTAACAAAAAATCTAACGCTATTCAAGTGGGGACCGTAGTAATAATTCATGAGAACGACATTCCACCATTACAATGGCCGATGGAAGTTATAGTTGAAGTTTATCCCGGTTCAGACGAAGTTATTAGAGTCGCTTTGGTAAAGACCGCCAATGGTCATCTAAAACGCCCTGTAGTTAAATTAAGTCTATTACCTTCGCAATAATTGTACCGCAATTTTATAATATTTATTCTGCACTTTAATATTTAATACGCATTATTCTCTCATTTACGCATTTATTTTAGACTAACGCTTGGCACTTTAGTGTTTTCATAAACTTGTTTAATTATCTATATTTAGCAGTATCTCATTTAGATTAATGTTTTTTTTTTTTGAGAAAAATAAATTTTCTCAACGCGGGGCAGGATGTTGGCGCATGTTAATTATAAGGCATTAAATATTTCCCGCTAAACTTACCACCTCATAACCACCCTCTCCCCTACTCCCCGCTCGAAAACAGTCCGTCTCGGAATGCAAGCGCATCACCACGCGGACAACGCCGCATGCTTGAAATAGTGATATAACCGTTGAACTTTGTACAACAGCTGCTAAAAATCTAGCTTGGAAGGCCTTCGCCGCGAGTGACATATAATTTAGTTTGAAGAAGAGCTATCGTCGAGATAAATTACATACTCCACGAGTCACCATATTAACGCAGTGAGTTCCATATTTTATCCGCATTCCGCACCTAATATTTAAGGCCTGTTCTAACTACACCACTAAGAAAGATATAAAATTTTAAAGTTAAAAATATTTTCATCTTACTTCCACCTATAGCACCTTGCGATATGTTGACTCTTTCTTGTTAAATGTAGTTACAATGATGCTTCCGTCGCAGCGCTGTGATGTTGGTTGCTCGTATGCAGCGTGCGTGCCGCCCATTTCTTTGCTGTACGATTGTGGATTCTGCTGTTCTTTTCTCGCGAAATGAATTTATGCCAACGTGCCAAGCGTATGTTAACTTCAATGGCGTAATTAAATATTTTTGATGAGGTTTCTTTTATGTAACCGATTGCTCACGAATTGTACATATTTCGGTGCCACTGTAGGTATATATGCGTGGCATTGTTTTTGCGTAATTTCTTACTTGTAATGCAGGAAAACGACGCTGTTGAATGAGGTGCACCCACAAATTTGCAACGTAATGCGTCGATCCTTGTTGATAATTACGATCAAAGATGATTTTTTTCCCCTCCTTAGCACGGCGAAATATACCGTGTTCACGTTCATGCGCGATGGCGTGAAAATGTAGCCCCAGCCACGTTTGCGTGACCTTTTTAAATTGCGTGAATTTGTTCATCTTTTTTTTAAAATAACGTTCAAGCTCTGCTTATTTTGTGGTTAGAGGACCGTGTATAAATGTCCCATTTATGTGATATGGTAATCAGGGTTCTAAGATAAAAAATGAGGTTTCAGTTTTTGGCTTGATTTTAAGACTTGAAACTTAAATATCAAAAATAACAAGCCATAAGTATCTTGATATATAACCGTCGATATATATCCTTGAACCCTCATGACATACTAATATCAGCAAAGCACAGTACTATTAGCGATAGGGCCCTAATTGCCTGCAAATCAGTTTATTATATATTTCGTTTGTATTTTTTGCTTGAGTGTGAAATCAATTCTTCAATCAATTTCTTTGTTGAAATTTTTAGTTTCGGATTTATGCTAATGGTGTCTTATTTCAGAATGATGAAGACATTTTTGACGCCCCGTTAGCCCAGCTCTTAGATTCTGGGAGCGAAGCCGACGACGACGAGTTTGACGATGAAGGTCACTTAAATTTGCAACTGCAGGCGATCTGGGACGATGACAACTTCAATGAGCGCAACGACGAGGCTGAAGCCGTCGCTGAGCCCGCGCTTAGTGCCTTAAATACGCAATATGACTAGTCGGAGGACTTTTCGGGCTTTACAGGTGTGCTGGACACTTCAACGAGGGTGTTGGTCCCAAAATTGAGGGTACAAGCTCGTTAGCAGTATTCTCTCAAATTTGGGACCAAATCCTGATGGAATCTATAGTGGCCAGCACCAATCAATACGCCTGGGAGACTATAGCGAAATGTACAGAGACCGAAAGAGGTATCCCGCATAAATCGCGTCTCAATTCTTGGGTCGAAACGTCCGTCGACGAACTTAATCTTTTGATCGCTGTGATATTACTGATGAGCATCTGCGGCAGAAACCGTATCGATGTATACTGGTCTACCGGCACTTTAAGCATGCCAGCATTTAGAAAAAATATGAGCATTAACCGGTACACATTACTGATTAGATTTTTTAATTTTGTAGACAACAGTATCATCGATACGGATTCCCACGGTGCAGAAAGGAAACTAGCTAAAATCAAACCGCTGCATGATCATCTAAATAATAAATTTCAAGACGTTTACGCGCCTCGCAGAGAATTGTCACTCGTCGAATCGTTGCTGCTTTGGAAAGGTCGACTAAATTGGAGGCAGTGTATCCGATCCAAAGAAGCACGATTCGGAATAAAGAGTTACGAATTCTGCGAAGTCGTGACTGGCTATGTCCTGAACATCATAATTTATACTGGGCAAACGAGCTCCCTTCCCACTATTTATGGATTTCAATCATGCACAGAAAAAATTGTTTTACATTTATTCAAAAGTTATCTAAACAAGGGGTTTTCGCTGTTCATGGATAATTATTATAACTCCATTGAACGCTGTTGGTTTTTAAAAACCTGTAAAACGGATGTCGTCGGCACCATAAGCCGGCGACGCAAACAAATTCCTGACAACATAAATGCCGTCGATAAAAAGGTTGATCGGGGCAATGTGGGTAAGTAGACACTGTGGTGACATTTCTGTGGTTTGATGGAAAGACGTCAAATTAGTAAGTGCAGTGTCGACTTACCACAAAAACGACATGGTCGAGGGCAGACGGGCGGAAGAAGCTCGACAAAAACCAGCTATTATCGAAACATATAACGCATTTATGGGACGGGTAGACCTTAAGTATCAGAAACTGGCAATGTATCTACTTGAACGTAAAAGGGGATTAAAATGGTACATTAAAGTGCTAAAAAGATTATTAAATATAGCAATTTTAAACTCGTATAATATACATGTGGCCAATATGGGCCAACAATTGCTCCTTACGCACCGAGCCTATCGCTACGGCCTCGTAGAGGAAATTTTGGCACGTTATAGTACTGACGGGAGAGTGGTCCAGAGTATTACTAGCATCCCCGGTAATCGGCTGGACCGCAATTTGGACCATTTTCCCGAATAAAAGCCTGTAACAGGCGAGTGAACTTCGTCTCAAACGAGGTTTACTAGAACGCGGTGTGTAAGGTGTGCCGCAAAAAAGGAAAGATAAATGAGCATTATTTATTGCAGCCAGTGCAAAGGTGCTCTTTGTGTTGGTAAATGCTGGCGTGATTTCCACACATTAGAAGTATTGTAATTTTTTTTTTTTTTTTTTAATATTACATTATAATTCTATTGTTATAGCTGATTGTTTCTCTATTACTGTTTAATCATCAATATAACATCAATGACCCAAGTCTTTTTTTTTTAATAAATGAAAAAAATCATGATTTTGTTTTATTTCAATGTCGTGTTGAATAAAAGTAAACATGCTCTATGTATCAAACTATACTAACACAGATATGTGCCAAGGTAGACAAAGCTAAATTGTAATGGCACAGATATGTGACAAGACAAACAAAGATAATTCATAATAACACAGATATGTGTCAAGCAGACAAAGCTAAGTTACAATGGCACAGATATGTGGCAAGACAGTTAGGTGTGATGTAGATTCACGCACACATGGACAAATTATCGAGTGTTTCCAATCTTTGAAATTATCGACTTATTTATTAATTGTCATAAATAATTTATATGAACTTGTGGCGGTGTATTATTTATATCAATTCATCATTCATTCTAGTTTATGGTAACATCATCTTCACGGGGCGTAGACTAAAAACATGCATCTACGAGTAGTATGAAATGTAGGATATGAAATAAATCCATTGGTCCATAATTTTTGCTGTAGAATATATTTCCGTCTTCTATTTAACAATTTAGGCAGTTTTATGTTAAGCCAAATGTACTAGTTACGTTGATTAGTGCTTTCCAATATCTCAAACCAAGTAGTCAGGTCCTGGGACTAGCCAGTTGTCGACCTTCAAGTTAACCTCAATGGAGAATTATGCTAATCTTATTTGTACTTTTCAAATTAGAATTTAGTATACAATTTGTTCTATACTTTCAATTCTATTGATATCAGTGGATGTGTATGTTATTCGTCAGTGTTTCTAAATGATAATATGTTGTTGTGAAATAAGTTTTAATTCTAAAAATCTGTAAGTTCATACGGCGAACTCGTTTTCAGGCCATGACTCGTGGTTATTGGGCTGTACAATATTATCAAGACATTATTTATTATCAGAATCAAGTCTATAACCGTAATTAGTTATCTGGCTTTCAATGACAGTCGTCAGTGTGAACAATTTCATTAATTGAAAGGCAACTTTCATAAAAAATACAATGTCGCGCGCATCCCGCCTCTTCACTCTCGGTCGCTGCGACAGACGACGTAATTTTTTTTGGCGCCCTCGCGACTTTCGAAAGTTAAATTCGTTATTCTGGGTGATTTTAAATATGGATCTGACGCTTCTTGAAAGTTTGCTTGGGTTGGTTGGGTCGAAGTTGTTTTCCAAAGGGTCTGTCCAATCAGACATTTACTGTATTCTTCGATACGGTGAACACTTGTAATTTATTCTAGTACAACGGGTAAAGGAATATCAACGGAAGGTTACACTATATGTATTTGAGTGCATCGATCATCTCGCTGTACCTGTAGATCTTCACCACAAAACTCTGACTGTTCAGACAAATTTTGTTGACATTTACCATTTAAAAAACTGTGATGTGCAGCCATTAAAATATAAATAATAAGTTTATGATTTTTAGTAACTCTATATTATCTATGTTTAGTCGATTACAAGATGTAATTTACTTTTATGCTACTTTAATGTTAAATAAAATTTATTATATTATTACAAAAATAGTTGGTATATAACAAATTGGCGACGAGGATAACTGAAAATTATCAACGCATCGCAACGTAAGCGTTAATGACGTAAAAAAAAAAAAAAAAACGGGCGGCGAGGTATCATGACGGTGAGTCACGCTCACCTGAAATCCTTTTCGAAGGGCGAGGAAATTGATTGTTTTCTTAAAAGGATGGAAGAATACTTTACGCCGAACGACATTCTAGTAGCTAAAAGGTGGCGATTCTTTTAACTATGGTAGACAAAAAGTATAGAGAACTTTAAAAATCATGGTGCATCCGTTGTTAGCTAAAGAGAAAACATACGCTTAATTAGGAGAAGCTTTAGAACTTCATTTTAAAACGAGAGTTTTCAATATTCGAAAAAAGTACGATAATTGATAAATTATATCAAAATGAAAATGTGCCAATCTCAAACTCGGTCTATAACCGATTCATGAAAGTATATGTGAAGAATCGATCAACAAGGATTTATCAGAATAACTAGAGAATGCACTATAAAAAGAATCTGAGTATTAATACAAAATCTACATGTGTTAAACAAATTTCAGAAGAAATACAACAATAATAAAAGATTTTTAGTGTATACAGTTAAGAACCATATAAATGTCTTAGTATTTAGACATAAGATTTAAGAATATACATCCAAATGCTAATCTTTATTAATTAGATCAAAGTCTAAAAGTCAGTATTTTAATAAGTTTACTCAACAAAAAGGCAATCAAATATTTTTATTTAAAACTCACATTTCTTGAGATTACCGTAATATTTCAGCTGCAAGTATTTCCTTAAGCGAGCTGAGGATTTAGCAGTTTGTATGAAATTCTTTCTCAGTAGTTTTCCATTGGACAAAAGAGACCAAAGAAGTTAAATAAGACAATATAGCTGCGGGAGGTACACCTGAAGAAAACCGGGGTTGAGATAGAAAGTTATCAAAAACTCAAAAAAATAAATAAAGAATTTTTTTCATAAAAAAAAAACCATAGTACAAAAACACCCTCAATACTTCTATGAAAAGTTAATGTGGAGACAAAATCACTTTACATATTTCACTCGCTCCGCGACAGATCCGTACCTCGACACAGGACTACAGCCTGTCATTGTTCATTTACCAATATTCCATCGCCATTACGTTGTGGAAAATATAAATTTTGTTTTATATTTTGAAAAATGGTATAGCTGTACATCGCGCGACGGCAATGCGGCCTACACGGTTTCCGAATCCAAGGTCACCCATGACATGCGCATGCAAGCATAATACATGACTGAAATCACATACAAACCTGATATCACATTCATAATTTATACCTACAGTCATATGATTTTAATATTTATTTTGGACTGGCAACATTTTGGTGAGTAGACGTCAAAGTTGTGCTTTAGTAAATTTTTAACTAAATAAATACTTATAATACTATGAAAGTCTGTATTCGATTATCTTATATTATATGAATTACATGTGAATAGTAGAATATATATAGAATATATAGAGTAGAATTGGATATATAGATACTAGATATTTAAAACGAAACGGATAATAGACGCTTTCTCTTTTAACCGTAATATGATACGCAATAATGATACGGATGTGATATGCCGACTATCGTCAGCTACGTGACGTAAGTAACGGCGGAGGAAATTTGCAATACAATTGATTCCTATATAAAAGAGAAAGGTTTACAATGGAAAAACTGTGTCGGTATATGCATTGACGGTGCGCGGGTTATGTGCGGAATAATAGCAGTGTCGTTACAACAGTTCTTAAACAAAGCCCCTGTGCTTTGTAAACACACTGCAGCCTTCATAGAGAAGCACTGAATTTAAATTCATTACATATCGATTTCAAAGCAGTACTAAATACAGATGTGAAAATTGTAAATTATATTAAAACAAAACTCTTACAAGTACGTTTATTCCAAAAACTATGTGAAGAAATGGGTTGTAGCGACATCTACATAGCGACATCTATCGAGCCATATACGACGCATCCTACATCGCGCTATAGAAATTAACTCTTCAATTGAGCATCTATACAAGAACCCGACTACAACCGTTGGTCAGCTGCCCGCCAGACATAACACCCGTCTGGTCGGAGGATCCTCCCTTTGCAATAGTTCTTCTACAGGGTAGTCGTCATAGATCTCTTCTTCTGCATACGCAGATACGTTGGTTATCAAGGGGGAAAGCATTAACACGATTGGTGGAATTACGCAATGTAGTTAACATTTACTTCGAAGGAAACCGAATATATCGAATCTCTACTGGACGAAGAATTTAATTTCAAGCTCACATATTTTGCGGATATTTTTTCTAAGTTAAACGAAGTCAATTTGTATTTGAAAATTTCATACGAATCAGATATTTTTGCAATTCACGATTAAATTCGAGCGTTCATGAAAAAGCTTATGTTGTGGAAGAGCCGTATTAAGGATGGCAAGTAAGATTGTTTTGAAACACTTGAAACTTTTATTATAGAAATCTAAGTGCAGCGAAAGACGAATGTCCTGTCTGCAATTTCCATTTGCCATTGTTAAAAAATAACTTGTATGCCTATTTCAGGGAAGCCATGAAAAAGCTCGACTCGTTCAATTGGATTTGTAACGCATTTTATGAAAAGATACGTCACTGAAAAATAGTTTCAATCGCAAGCAGTTAATGAAATTCTGGCTCTCAGTTGCTGAGAACTAACCTTTCCTCTTTGATGAAGCTATAAAAGTCCTCCTCCCTTTCAGTACCTCATATCTATGAGATGCCGAATTTTCGGCTATGATCAGCATTAAAACAAAATACCGAGATAAATTGAATGTATAAACTAACTGCGACTAAAAGTAACTAGGATTGAAATCGATGCTAAAGCTGTAATGACAAAAAATGGGAAACAAAAACACCCTTCCCATTGCAATAACAGTAATTGTATATAGGTATTATTTGACCAGTCCTTCATCCATATTGGTGAAGCTTAAATTTCCATTATTTATGAGCTAACTAAAGTTTCTAAATTACAATACATATGTGATGATAACAATTTAATGTGAAATAAAAAAAAATAGGCTAAACAAAATCTCAGTCCGTCCACGTCGGCGTCGTGAGGCTTCGCATCGGTATATATTTTCTTCCCTCTGAACAGAGATACTAGGGAATCTGAGCGTTACCAATATTTTATGCACCTTTTTTAATTAATTAAGGTTAATTAAGATAATCAAGGATAATTAAATTGTAAAAAAGAGGGAGATAAAAATATATTGTCATTCATGTCTTTTATTTACATGACGGTGAAATAATTTTGAGTTAAAAAATATAAAAAGGAATAGTTTTTAAGGAAGAGTTCTTAAAAATATAATACTGATTCCAACCGACCATTTTAAGAAAGCACTAAGTATTTTTGCTATAAGACATGAAGTTATCAAAAAAGTTTCAAGGTTCAATTTGGTAAAATGTGGCAGTATGTTACAAAGCAATCTACAAAAGCAGAAGAACTAGAAAAATTCAGTGTAAAACAACTAAAAGAAGACCTACTAAATCAAAATATTGTTCTAAAGTATTGTAGTTATTCAAAAAGCCTACAGAAATGTCCGCGATGGCATACGTCTATTTCCTAAGGTTGACTCATATTAATTATTTTTATCTTCAACATAATAATTAAAAATATTTCGTTATTTGCGAAGCGATTTTTCTCCAATTCAGTATTAAACATTATCCACATAAATATGTTAGTTAAATTGGGTATTGAATGTAGATTTAGATTAGTCTTCCGTTAATATGAATACCGTAGACGTATCGTATAACGAATTCAAAATTATCCGCGAAATAATTTCTTGTACTGGCCAGTGTTGCGAATATGTCAATGCTCTCTGTAGTTTTGTGTTAGTCTATGGTGTGTGAATGTATATTAAAAAGTTTAAAAATTAAAGTCTCTGGTCTTTGCAACGTGGCTTTCATTGTGTCATTCTGTATTGAGTTTATATTAGAAAATACCATAAAACAAGAATAAGCACAAATATAGATCT
>CM065317.1:0-39370 GCA_033032175.1 Saturnia japonica
TGTAAAATCCCATTCCACAATAAATTTCAAAAAATCCAGTATCACCCAATTAGAGACAGTAATATTAGCCGCTTTTAAATGTCTTCTCAATCTTGGTATTTCTAAAAGGATCTGATACTTCATCGTAAGGTTAGTAAATTTTGATATAGCAAATTTTAACTGTTCAGTGTTTGCCGAAAGCAAGGTCTTCGACTGCACAACCTCAAACAATGAAGCTACGTCTCTAATGGACTTTTCTCTTGTTTCGAGTTTAATATTGAATCTGTCAAGGCATTCTAACATGTCCTTTTGAAGTTCCGCTCTAAGTGTAAGTCCAGCATCGGTTGACGATGCTAACTCACCGGGCATGCGTTTCTTGCAGCGAATTCGTCATTCCATCGAAATGTATTTTTCCGATTTTTGTACAGCAAAATCTATTGCCTCTTCTGCTAGATGCAACCGTTTCTCTCCAATGAATAGACGAAGTGCTTCTAGTTTTATGATTATTTCATCAACACATAAACCTCTACTTTGTAATGCAATCTGAGCATTGTTCACTTCCTTAGCACATCATTTCAAAAGAAAAGAAAACAAAGAAATGAGAAACTGCACACAGCAAGCATAAGATTTTGTGCAGCACCTCTAGTTTCTAAATTTATGTCTTGGTCACATAGTTCCTCAATTGCAGATATTATCCCATCAAAATTTTCTGCCAATACTTTTACTGCACCATAATGAGCACTCCAGCGCGTTGTCGAAAGTCTTTTAACAGATGCTTTGCTGTGATTGAGGAGCACTTCCCAACGGCTTGTGGAAGTTGAAAAAAAGTTAAATATTGTTTCCACTGCTCCGAAAAATGTAACACAAGTCACATTTTGTGCGAACGAATGTTGGCCGCATAAATTAATTGAATGATCTATACAACCAATAAAAATTGCTTTATTGTTTTTTCTTTTGTAATAGCTTGCACTCCTCCGCGTATACCACTCATAACTACAGCATTATCATAACCTTGACAACGACACATCATAATATCTAAGCCATCTTTTTCATGCTTTTTTAGTATTTCAGCGCTTAAATCAGCTGTTTTTTTTCATGTAAAGGAAAGAATCCTAAGAATACTTCTTTGACTTCTACTTTTCTATTATTTTTTAATTTTTACATAACGAATCACTTCAGACATTTGATCGACATGTGAAACGTCAGGTGTGCTATCAAACATGATTCCGAAATATTTGGCCGATTTAATTTCGTTGACAAGCTGACATTTTACATGATTAGCTAAAACATTTATGAACTCATTTTGTATTTCTGGCGATAAATATGATACTTTAGGTGATTTTTCCTGCTCCAAATATAGTAAATGTTCTTTGAGTACTGCATCATACTTTGACAGCAGTTTAACTAGTTCTAAGAAAGTACCTTTATTAGACGACTCTTGGGTTTCATCATGCCCACGAAATGCTAGGTTTTGTTTAGCCAAAAACAATGTTATATCTAATAATCCAGAAAAAGATTTTTCTACTTCTGTTTTTCCGTATTCATTAATTGCAAGGTTGCATCATCTATTGTGGTGTGAGATTTTAATCTCATTTCCAAAGTTTTCCCATTTTTCGAAATTTTCTAAATGTTCACATGAAGTTTCATGGTCCAATACTTTAAGATTTAGTTTCCACCACTTCTGAAATCCAGTTGTAAATGTTGTTTGTATGTTACTGACAGCAAATAAACGACAGCAAAAACAGTACAGGTTATTTGATATAGGAGAAAATACGATGGTATTTTAATGACCGTAGAATTTTTTCACCACTAGGCATCTGTTTATAAAACCATTACTGTGAAAGATGACGAGAATCGCCTTTAATCTTTGAACCATGACGAGATACAGTAGGAAACGGTCCTTCTTTGTTCTGCAAATTTTCACTGGCATTTTTTATTATGTCAATGCGAACATTATCAGGTACCGGTAAACTCCAATATGAAACATCTCTCAAGTGTTGAACTGATTCTTCGAAGCTAATGCTATCTCCGAAAGTAGCATTAACGGCGACATTTTCATTATTTATTTTGATTCCGTCAAGGTCCTGAGTCGTCTTCATTGATTCTGTATTGTTGATGTTGCTATCTGAATGTGAGTCTCCAAGATATGAATCATAACTTTCGTCAGCAGGAGACTCGGGTACTTTACTTGAACTTTGGCCGCTATCTGCTTTTATGACATATTTGAAAAGAGAACCGGACATGCTCTGAATTTCATCCATTTTAGCCTTTTTGGTTTTTCTCTGTTGAAACCCGCTTTCTCTTTTCGAAGTTTGAATTCACCGAGGCATATTTAGTTCTTGGTATTCAAAAAATATTTTTAGTTAGTAAGTGATACGTTGATTTTATAAACGAATTATAACAGTAAATAAACACCTACACGTTACGTAACTAGCTTTGTGAAATATATTTTTATATAAATTAATAATCCTGCGTCTGGGTGTAAATATGTATTTAAGTATTATTAGAAAAATACTAGTTAAATACTCCACCGTTGATTGTGATATCCGTGCCACGAGTGCTTGAGCTACTCATCTCGGAGCCAAATCAACGTACGCGAAGTTGTATGATATGATTATGATTACTTTCAATCAAAAATCTAAACTTAATATATTCCGTTTTTGTAAACAAATCTCATTGCTATTAGATCGGGAAATAATAAGTAAGTAAATAATAAATAAGTATATTATTTACAATTAAACATTATTACCTAAAGTAATATCGTAAAACGTGTAGAAATATAAATAAAATCTTTTTACGCCAGCAAAGCCTTTAAAACCTATTTCAATAAATAAATACCTTTAGTAGATGTAATACTTGCCCAGGCTAATAAAATACCTTCTATAGAGGTATGTATTTATCATTTAGGATGGCTCAAAAATATAGTTTTAAAATACACAGTAATTAAAAGAGAATAAAATAATTGAAGGGGTTTTCAAAATAATCTAAGATGCTGCTATTAGATACTAAATGAATTAAAAATTTAAGTATTACCTGTAATAACAAAAATACTTCACTTACCTTGTTTATTTTCTTCAAGAATCGATAATATTAAATCGGTTTTTATACAAAAAATGTTGTTTATAATATCTAATAATTAACAAACACTTTGCACTAGACGTTCACACGTTTACGTAAGAGAATATTGAAATGAACGCGGTCGGAAACAAAAGAAATGGCTCAATCCACAATACAAGTGACGAGCGCTATATCGAGGGAATTCCCTGACTAGCGTTGGTTATGTGCGAATGGGGTATTAAATATTGGGGGAATCCCAGATCGATAGACAGTGTGCACATTGTTTTTTTTCTTCTAAATATCAATTTATTATGCTCCTAGTACGATATCATAGTTACCTAGATAATTGTATTAGTGGCGGTTATGCTCTCTGCCATAGATTTACGATTTTTTATAGGTAGAAAGAACTACAACTGATGGTCATAGTCGGGCTCGGGTGTCACCCCTAAACGGGTGACACCCGGGGCGGGCCGCCCCCGCCACCCCCCTTTAGCTACGCCACTGGTATTACGTGTCATGTATTGTGTATGATATGTGCTTACTTATTATGTGTTACGTTTATAAGATTAGAATAACTATAGAATAGATAAGATTTATAGAATATGTTTATATGGGAAAATGTACGACATCATATTGAATGTACGAACAATACGAGGTAATTTCTATTGTTTGAATATGTGCTTAATGTATATAATGTGTTGAAGTTTAATGGATAGGGAATAGAATAAGGAACGATTTGATATATAACTTGTATATGTAACTTATATATTCAAATAAATATAGAGCGGGAAACAGGGCGACCAAAGTGAAAATAGATAAAAAAAATAGACAAAAGGTAGAATGTAACTCTGTGTAGTACTTAAGCTCGGCAAAAATCGTGTCGGACACGGTTCCAGTCATCGGCCATCGGGTACACCTCAACTACAAGAAGATTGAGTTTTATTCGAAGACCCGGCACCTCTCGCCCGTCTAGACCAGGAAGTGTCACGCCTCCCAACCCCCGCAGAGGGGAAGTAACGCGAACCAAACATTTATCCCATTACATTTGGAATCGACTCTTCTCGTCATTCTTCGACAGATGTTTCAGTTCTGGGTCGTCAGGTCGTTGTTGACTAAATACATCCAAGTAAGAAGGGTACTTATCTCACTTCTTTAGACCTGAATTTATGGAGTAGAGGACCTGAATAGTCATGTGTTTCACGGGCTTCTCATTACATGGCTCCACCACCTCAGATGCTTCAGAGAGACTTTCTTCGATTGGGCGGTTCTTAAAACTTCCTCGGGTATATACGTTTTTTACTCTGTTCTTAAGAGTGACAGTAAAAACCCGACACTAGACGGAATAAAAGGGAGGCAAGGCGAAGACAGTCGAAATGAGACTATCGCCTTGTCTCGCCTCCTAGAGAGTGTGGGTCCGGTGTAACATTTTTTCATTTTGTATTGTATACAATTAATAATTTAAAAACGATACATAACTCCCTAAACAATTCTGTGAAAATGTTATTATGAATCCAGGCAATATTTTGCGAGGTTTAAACAATACACATTTTAGACGTATTAACCAGTTTGAAACAAGATGGTTTCTTGCTTTTACCAACGACGAGCATAGAAACTCGGTGGCTACCGGTAGCATTAGCACAAGCTAAATCAGTGATTCTTTCTTTATTTCATGACTGGGGTTATTTGTTATAATTGCCACGTTTTACAGGCGGGTGCAATTTGGTCGTGGATAAATACTGGAAAGACGCTTCTGCCCGTTTTCCGGCCAATTCCTTTTTCGCCTTTTATGATACCTACGGTATGACATGGGGTGGTGCTGTTCTAAGCTGGTAAACACATTGGATGCAAGCAACACGGGGCCGGTCGTTGTGGCAATATTTGGGGGAGGCCTATGTCCTATTGGCTGAATGGATGGAAAGCAGTGATACGATCTATGATTACAATTGAAATATATATCTCGATGTATTCTGAAATTTTTAAATAATATTGCATGTCAATATAAATGCTTAAGTATTGTCTACTACCCATATCTGTATTTTAATTTAAATTGTTTGTAAATGCTATGGTTGTACGGGACGTGCCGTGCGACAGTATTAGTATGCATAAACTGCAGAGTTTGCTTACGCTGCGCATCATGATTCTTATAAGCCGGGTTTAATAATTAAGTATGTTAAAATCAGTGTTTGTTTGAATACAGCATCGATGACATTCATTCGGGAAGTTTTATTTATTACCCCCGAATCTATCATTTTTTCATTAATATCACAGTGTTGGGCGCGGAGCCCCTACAATGGTCAATAATAAGTTTTATTACTTTAAGATCAAGTATTGTTAATTGTGAAGCTAGAGTTATTCGTGGCAAACCTTTCCAGTTGAGCTCAGTTTCGTCAACATTGTAAACGTTTTCCAGAGCATAGTCTTATTTTTTTTAATACTAGCTGGTACCCGCGACTTCGTCTGCGTATTATTTGATATAGGCGGATTGATCTCGGTACACGATAAACCAAAAAAAATAATACATGGGTTTGTTACTATGTATATGGTGGACGCGATCCCTACCACCCTGCTATGATACTGCATATACACCGACTGATCTCGGAACACGATAAACCAAAAGAAAATCATAGATGGGTTTATGGGTGTATGGTATTGTAATTATATGCCAATATGACTCGAACACATTAATCGTCCCAATAAAACTTAAATAAGAAATTTAGGTATATCACCCTTATTGTACCGGCTTGCGAGAAGGATTTTTGAAAAATGTGAAACCCCTTTTATTTCTTACCAATAGCATAAATATGAATTTTCACCTCCTTAATTTGAGACAATATGGGTTCTTTATAAGAACTTTCATTCCATTAAGTTTACTTAAGGTAGCCTATGTCCTTCTCTATGGTCCAATGTATTTCTTTACCTACATTCATTACAATTGGTTTACTCTCTGTTCCTCACCTCCGCTAAAGATTTTGATTTGGCTTTAGGTTTAGGCTTAGGTTCAGGTTTGGGATTGTAATTAGGATTAGGTTTAGGCGTAGGCTTATGTTTAGGTTTAGTTGACGTAAATAATACATTTATAGTTCAAAAACTAAAATAGATTGGGCTTTTGATATCATGCCGCTGAATTTGATGATATGAGGGATAGTTTCCCTATTTAATTTCGAGTACTCCCCAGCCGCTGTTACAAACCCGCTCGCTTCGCTTGCTCGGCTCGTGCCTTACGATCACAGTTCAAACAAACTGTAACTAATTTTACTATGTAGGTACAACTATTATAGGTTTAGGTTTCTGTTTCATTTTAAGTTTAGACTTAGGTTTAGGCTTAGGGTTAGGTGTAGGTTTTGTTTACGTAAACAATACAATAATCGTGCAAAAACTAAAAAAGGTTGGACTTTTGATTAAATGGTCCTGCATTTAATTATGTGAAAGGGTGGGGTAGGGTGAGAGGTGAGAGGGAAAAGTACGAAAAGTATAGTAAGTAGTAGTAAGTAAGTAAAGTATTTATTTCTAGCACTCACCGACCGCTGCAACGGTCAGCGCGCTTCGGTTTACCGGCTCATGCCTTATGATCACAGTTTAAACAAACTAACCAATTTTACCACAACGGAATAATTTTAGGTTTAGGCTTAGGCTTAGATATGAATTGATAACAGTAGTCAAGCTATAATATTAACTGGAACAAAATATATCCTATGTGTTAATCCAGGTTATAGACTATCTGTGTGCTAAATTTAATTCAAATCCTTTCAGCTGTATTTGCGTGATTGAGTAAGAAACATACAAACTTTCACATTTATTATATTTGTCGGATAACACTGGTTAAGCTATAACTGTTACTAGGATAAAAGGTACCATATATGTGTTATTCCAGGTCATAGACTATTTGCGTGCTAAATTTCATTCAAATCCGTTCCGCCGTTTTCGAGGGATTAAGTAAAAAACATGAAAACTTTGCATTTATTATATTTGTAGGATAACACTGGTTAAACTATGACTTTTACCGGGATAAAAAATACCCTTGTGTTATTCCAGGTCATAGGCTATTTGCGTGCTAAATTTCATTCAAATCCGTTCTGCCGTATTTGAATGATTAAGTAAAAAGCTTGAAAACTTTGCATTTATTATATTTGTAGGATAACACTGGTTAAACTATGACTTTTACCGGGATAAAAATACCCTTGTGTTATTCCAGGTCATAGACTATTTGCGTGCTAAATTTCATTCAAATCCGTTCTGCCGTATTTGAATAATTGAGTAAAAAGCTTGATAACTTTGCATTTATTATATTTGTAGGATAACACTGGTTAAACTATGACTTTTACCGGGATAAAAAATACCCTTGTGTTATTCCAGGTCATAGACTATTTGCGTGCTAAATTTCATTCAAATCCGTTCTGCCGTTTTTGAATAATTGAGTAAAAAGCTTGAAAACTTTGCGTTTATTATATTTGTAGGATAACACTGGTTAAACTATGACTTTTACCGGAATAAAAAGTACCCTATGTGTTATTCCAGGTCATAGACTATCTGCGTGCTAAATTTCATTCAAATCCGTTCTGCCGTATTTGAATAATTGAGTAAAAAGCTTGATAACTTTGCATTTATTATATTTGTAGGATAACACTGGTTAAACTATGACTTTTACCGGGATAAAAAGTACCCTATGTGTTATTCCAGATCATAGACTATCTGCGTGCTAAATTTCATTCAAATCCGATCTGCCGTTTTTGAATAATTGAGTAAAAAGCTTCAAAACTTTGCATTAATTATATTTTTGCAGGATGCCCCTTAGTTTGAATTTTGAAAGAATCAGCAGATAGTTTTTGTATTTGAAGTTCACCAAGTTCATGTTTTGATTTAAACCGTTTTAACCAACTCGTACTTGTTTAAAAATTTGTCTGCACATCAAGTTTTTTAATGAAATTGAATTGCACTTTGAATGGAATAGAATTGAAATAAAATCTTGCACAATTGATGCAGCTACTTTGGTAACTGCGTTTTTCTCGCTTTCTGTTGAATTTTATTAAAAATATTAAATGAAATATGTTTTACGGTTAGACAGTTTTAATTGAAGTAAGTAATATTCTATATGACATAGAACATTTCAAATATATATTTAAATAATATAGCCAGTATGACAACACTTTCGCTACTAGTGGCAATCAGTGGCTAATGGATTAAATGTTCCAGTATCTTTTAACTTACGACGCAAAGTCGCAAACAGATGGGTGTTATAATTTAAATAATATAGCCAGTATGACAACACTTTCGCTACTAGTGGCAATCAGTGGCTAATGGATTAAATGTTCCAGTATCTTTTAACTTACGACGCAAAGTCGCAAACAGATGGGTGTTATAATTTAAATAATATAGCCAGTATGACATCACTTTCGCTACTAGTGGCAATCAGTGGCTAACGGACTAAATGTTCCAGTATCTTTTAACTTACGACGCAAAGTCGCAAACAGATGGGTGTTATAATTTAAATAATATAGCCAGTATGACATCACTTTCGCTACTAGTGGCAATCAGTGGCTAACGGACTAAATGTTCCAGTATCTTTTAACTTACGACGCAAAGTCGCAAACAGATGGGTGTTATAATTTAAATAATATAGCCAGTATGACATCACTTTCGCTACTAGTGGCAATCAGTGGCTAATGGATTAAATGTTCCAGTATCTTTTAACTTACGACGCAAAGTCGCAAACAGATGGGTGTTATAATTTAAATAATTAGCCAGTAGACAACACTTTCGCTACTAGTGGCAATCATGGCTAATGGATTAAATGTTCCAGTATCTTTTAACTTACGACGCAAAGTCGCAAACAGATGGGTGTTATAATTTAAATAATATAGCCAGTAGACATCACTTTCGCTACTAGTGGCAATCAGTGGCTAACGGACTAAATGTTCCAGTATCTTTTAACTTACGACGCAAAGTCGCAAACAGATGGGTGTTATAATTTAAATAATATAGCCAGTATGACATCACTTTCGCTACTAGTGGCAATCAGTGGCTAATGGATTAAATGTTCCAGTATCTTTTAACTTACGACGCAAAGTCGCAAACAGATGGGTGTTATAATTTAAATAATATAGCCAGTATGACATCACTTTCGCTACTAGTGGCAATCAGTGGCTAACGGACTAAATGTTCCAGTATCTTTTAACTTACGACGCAAAGTCGCAAACAGATGGGTGTTATAATTTAAATAATATAGCCAGTATGACATCACTTTCGCTACTAGTGGCAATCAGTGGCTAATGGATTAAATGTTCCAGTATCTTTTAACTTACGACGCAAAGTCGCAAACAGATAGGTGTTATAATTTAAGGTGGGTATCTGAGTGTCTGTCTGTAGCATCGTGGATATTAGACGGATGATCCATCTTAGATTGTTGGAAAGCAAGGAGCGGTGAAATTTCCCAAAGAACTAGTGCGTAAATTCATAGATTCATGTTCTGCTATTAGGATTATATTTACTTTATATTCATTGGCAAGCCTTCAATAAACATGTACGTTTAAGTAACTTTAAAAAAAGGATTTTCTTTTGTAACAGAACTTATAGCCAGACTAATATACATTATAAGCTTTTGGGTCGGCAATTTGGCTTTTTGTCCGACGCCACGCGACGTAACCGCTACAGCCGACCCTGCTCCTCTACTATAAATGAGATCAATACAATATATAAGTAAATTATCATACTATATTATATGCCGCGACTATCCGTCTGTCTGAATGTAATAAACTCAAACCTACCGATCGGTTCATACGGTTTTCATCAAAGAATGGAGTGATTTATGAGGAAGGTTTAGGTGTATAATTTAAGTTTTGTATAAATTTGCAGAAATATGAGGATGTCGGAAAAGATCATGCCGACTGGGAACTTTACTGCCTGTGTTACGATAGCGACAATGTAGCACACCTACCCACAGATCATTGTGAAGTGTCCTGTGTACTGTGAAGAGTGTGAAGTGACGCACTGCACACAGCGTACTGCACACTGCACACTGCACACTGCACACTGCACACGGCACACTGCACACTGCACACTGCACACTATGCACTAACATTAAGGAGCGAAAAGCGTCAAGTCGCACAGTCTATACGGGTGCTCGTGTGCTAGTGTTGTTGCACAGTGACCATACATACATACATTATTGTTCCGTTTTTACTATTCGAATAGGATCCGTAATTAAATCAAAGTTCTGCAAGAATAGTTTACAATTAAAACAAAATTTTTGCAATAAAACACCATAATCTTCGTTCGCATTAATCCATACTAATCTAGACAAGCGGTAGAGTATGAAGCAAAGTTCAAGCTAAGAGAATCGTGAGCGGTACCGTGTGTATATAATATTATAATCTCCCACTTGTCCGCGGCAAGAAAACGCATCGCATAACGGCGAACGCGTAACGCTGATACAAATTGCAGTTTTCTAAAACTTTAAATATAAAAATGTTCAAAATCTATCAAAATCTAAATCATTTTATTTATTTAAATTTTATTTTTAGTGATAATTTATTTTACTTTGGCTTGAGTAGTTGGACTATAGCGGAAAAATGCGATAAATTCATGCAGAATTTTTTGTCATGCAATTGTATTTTCAAACCCACCACAAGCCTTGACACCTTTAAGCTTTTCTTTTGTAACGTGATGTAAGGAAACTTATCCCATCTGAGGCTGCGCCAAGCAATCGTTTACAATTATCATTAGCTTACAATAGAATGACATCCCGTGGTGCCGCGTGCCGCGTGCTAACGACGCGATACCCTTATTGATTCTGCGATAGTTACTTTGTTGATAGTAGTCATATGTCTTGGACCCGCAGTAAAGAGTAGTACCTAGTAGGTACTTAGTTCTTATACAACTATGTAATTTACTGAGTCAATTTTGTTTTTAAATTAGCAAAATTAATAAAAATGTAAAGCGACGCGATGCAATGCTAACAGCAACGGCAGCGGCATTCGGACCGGCTCGTAGGTACTCATAGTTCGATTCAGTTCAGGGTCTTCGCACAGTGCTTGTGCTTAGGTTGGGTTTCTTCCTACATGAGAGCGAGAGCGACCGCGAGAGCCGTTCGAGTCGGAGCTGTCGCGTTGCGGCATAGTGACGGGGTGGCAGGGGGTGCGCGCCGGCGCGGTGGCGGCTAGAGGGTGTCACGCGGGGTGGGGCGAGGCGGCAGTACCGGCGCGACCCCCGAGCCTAAGAGACAGCGCGGCGCGGCGCTCTCGTGGTGCTCCAGTGTTTACATCGGCTGTGAGTGTTGAGCGGCGCGGCGCAGTCCCGCCGTGCGCCGTGCGCCGTGCGGCCCCAGCATTCTGGCGCTAAGGTGGGAGCCGCGTGACAGCGTCATACGACCTGTAGTATCGATCGAGAAGACGCGCGACAGTTTCTCTGATGGTACCGCGTTACCCAATCGATGCGACCTCGGCGCGTACTTCGCGATTCCGACCTGCAGAGAGACCGGGCGCCGCGCCGGCCGCGATGCTGCTCGCCGACCGAGGCATCGTGGCAGCGTGGCGTCGTGGCGTCGCGGCGTCGCGTCACGCTTAGAGCAGGGCCTCGACTATTACGAAACACGCAACGCATCCTGAATATACCCTGATTCAAAGCGCAGTAGCTAGTTTGTGAAGGGAGGTCGAGACAGTGCGGCACCATACCGGTGGACTGCGCTCTCAACATTGCTGGTGTACAAGTTCCGAATGTTGCGAGTTGCAAAGCTCGACGCGTAGGCTGTGAACCAATACTAAAATTACTGATCATTGACAGTAATGCAAAAATTCTCGTTTTGGTTTTGGTTATACACGCAGATTGGTGGCAGTCAGTGTAATTGCAGGTTGTATGCAGAGTAAGACGCGGCTTCTAGTGGGCGGAGTTGGGCAGAGCGGGGTAGAGCCGCACAGAGCCGAGAGCCGCGGACTCGCTGCGAGACAATCATGTATTTTCATTGTAAATATCTACAAGAATCAAAACTGACACGTTTACGGGTAAGTTTGTTTAATATTATATATATATATATATATATATATTATTTTTCAACATTTAAATGCCAAATGACTCATAAATGTAAATGACAGTTAATTACCATCGTAAAAATAAAAAAACCATAAATGATTCTCAAGTATTTTACTTGTGTGTATCGCGATATACGAAAAATCTAAGTATATTTACGATTTTTGGCATTCAATGATAATCGGTTCTCAATTTATTAAGTGATAATAAGTCTTAAAGAGTATGATAAACAAACAATTAAAGTGATATTCCATAAACAAAAATAATAAAACCGTAAAGTGGATAAGCTGCTCGACCTGCGAAAATAAGTATACATGGGGCAGCCTTTTCTGGATCTTTTGCTAGAATCGGGGTTCGTCAGGGCTCGATTTTGGGACCGTTTTTGTTTCTCGTATATATAAACGATCTACCGCTAGTAGTTGAAAACAGTACTGACATGGTTCTTTTTGCAGACGACACTTCACTTATAATCAAAGTGAAAAGAATAGATTCAGAGGTTACGCAGTTAAACAATATGTTAATTGAAATATCTGAATGGTTTGTTCTAAATAATTTTCTGCTAAATGCAAACAAAACTAAATGTATGAAATTTGTTTTGCCCAATATTCGGCATGTTGATTGTATTATCAAGATAGAAGAGAATTTAGTAGGCTTAGTTGATAATACTGTTTTCTTGGGTAATCACGCTTGACGGCTTGATTCAAAATTACAATGGAGTCCGCACATTAAAACCTTGGCGGGAAGATTAAGCTCAGCTGCATTCGCAGCACGTAAGATTCGCCAGTTAACAGATATTGCCAGCGCTAGGCTAGTTTACTTCGCTTACTTCTGTAGCGACATCTCCGCCACAACTAACGCATCCTACATCGCGATATAGAAATTAACCAAACAATTGAGTATATATACAAATAACCCGACAACAACCGTTGGGCAGCTGCCCGCCAGACATAACACCTGTCTGGTCGGAGGATCCTCCCTTTTCTATGGCGGATGAGGAACTTTACACTCTGTTCCTCGCTTCCGCTAAACTTCCATAGCTTAATGTCTTACGGTATTTTGCTTAGGGGTTCAGCAACTGAGATAAATACCATATTTATATTTAAAAAGCGGGCAGTTCATGCAATTTACAATATGAGACTCAGTGAATCACCAAAGAACAAGTTCCAGGAATTTAGTATTTTAACTTTGCCCTCCCAATACATCCTTGATAACTTGATATACGTTCGTAAAAACATACTTAAACTAGATTTTGTCAACGGTCAGTACAATTTACTGGAAATAAAGATATATTATTCGTACAATTACTTGGACTTAGTAATACTAATAAAAGATTTTTAGGTAAGTGTTAGTTTCTATAATAAGATCCCGAAACATATTACTGATTTACCGGACAACAAGTTCAAGGACCATGTCAAGCGGGTTTTACTGTGAAAAGTTTATTAAAGGGTGGATTATTATGTGAATGTTAATGATGTCTGGAAGTGACTCCCTCTCTGTGCATCCACTAAATTATTATTATTGTACATGTTACATTAATATTTGTACAGTTGAAAAAAAGGTAAACCCGATCGAGTTTCTTACCGGTTCATCTCGACGTCTGGGATATTTACCGCACCAGCAGTAGAGTTTTGGCGTTCATATGTGCCTTCTTAGACCCTAAATTGAATAAAGAATTTTTTTATTTTGATTACGAAATGAATTCAAGTAACAAGGAATCCCCAGGATCAATCATTTACAAATATAAATTGGGTGACCTGGATTTCGAAGAAGTGAATATCCATACGTCATTAATTGTATAAACCCTTAAAAAAGCGAACATCTCCCAAATACTGTCTAAGGCAAAAAAGAAAGATTTGATAACTTTGTTGAAGGATTGAGTGAATCCACAAGAGTATTATTACACAAATATACCATACCATCTGTTGATGAAGAAAACATAATTAACAAATTTTCAGAATCTGATGATACCAAGTAATGATAAGAACCAATGAAAAATGGCCGTGTTAATTAAATATTATAAAGAACCACTAATCTCAACTACTTAGAGATTTAGAATTAATTTCATTTTCGTTTTAGTTTTTAAATTTCATAGAGCTTTTCACAATCCTTCATACGTAAATGATTATAAAAAATGTTTAAGTTGGTAAAAATCATTAACAATTATTGTTTTTTTAAATTTAATACTTCAAATTATTGTAATTAATAGATAATACAAAATGATCCTAAGTACTTACTTTAATGTACAATAGTACTAAGTGACGCTTTTTTTATGCAACTGGTTTTTTTTTCACTACCTATATTCTGAAAACAAACGTTTCTATTTATGATCAATGGTTACACAGATAATACTAAATTAAATTTATATTTACTTTATTACACACTCTACCTTATTGTTATGCAGTTTTGAGTTTCAGCTTTTCAAACTTAAAATAACTAAAATCGTCCTCCTGAAAAATTGCTAGATCTATAATTGGTACGTTTGCCTTCTAGACCACGTATATATCAATAATAGCAATGACATTATGAAATAGATGAACATGTAGGTGTGAGTCGTAGAGAGATGACGTGCAATGTAGGCGAAGGTTCTAGTTCGGACCTGCTTTCAGATAGCTACGAGACCTTTAATTTTATTTGCATTCATACTTAAACTGATCAACTCAGACTTATTTGACTGATTTGACGGACAACAAGTTCAAGGACCATGTTCTTTGAATAATATGTGTTTGCGCCTAAACGTGTACTTAATGACCTAATAATCGAGTACAACCCTACTGTGAATGACGGTGGCAAGATCTCTTCCGCGTCCTAAGGCATGGCTCATTGCCTTGGACCCCCTCACCCCGCGCCATGCGGGGATGACGAGTGTTAGATACGTCTTACACCGCCGTGTGTGTACCGCGCCGCGCCGCAACCATCTCTACTATTAAGAGATACAAAATATTATAAACTATTGGTGTCTGCAGTGCGATTGTGTAACTGGACCTGCGCAGAGATTCTCTAAAATATAGGAAGAAACCGGAGTTCAAGGTAAGTGGTTTTGCCCTATTATTAGAGTCATCTAAGTGCACGAGGGATTCCGCTATATTTTTATTTCAAACTTAGTTCAACGTGACCTATAGAAAAAATACAGTCCACTAAACCCCCCCCCCCCCCCCCCCCCCAATATGAAAATTTCGAAAATAAATTAATTCTTTTTTTTTTATTAGGTTCACAAACCAGACTTCACACCAGGAAAAATTACATATATATTCGACAGTAAAAAAAAAAAAACAATATGGTGTGTGCCTTAAAAAAGTGAACACAGCTTGCACACAGAAAAAAACAATTACATTTACATTACAAAAACATGGAGCAATTTATGCTTCAAAACACGACTTAAGCTTAATTTTTAGTGAAGGTAAAGAACAAAAAAAATATCAATAAGGTGCCTTTTACAGTTATATCCAGTAAACATTCGATACAACGAAGAGTGTTGTCCTACATTAGTCCTGCAATGAGGAGTCATGAAAGTTTTCCTGTTAGTTAAGCGACTGCCCGGACGTGGTACAACAAAAGTAATATGATTAACTACATTCTCGCAGTCAACCAAACCGTGGATCAATTTGTACAGCAAAGCAGTATCTGCTGCCTTCCGTCTACCACGTAACGCTTGCATTTTAAAATATATAAGTCTAGACTCATAAGATTTTAAAATTTACATTTATTCTCAAAATAAGCTAGATGATAAACGAATCGCTTTTGAACGCGCTCAATTCTGTTTGAGCATCATACATCATAACAAGGATTCCTTCCATACTTGGCTTCCATACTCGAAAATGCTACGTATTATGGAGTTGTATACGGTTATAGTAACCTTTGGATCTCCAAAAGATCTGAGCTGTCTTGAGATAAAACCGATCGAGAAGCTTTACGAATTATTTCGTCAATGTGAAAACGAAAACTTAGCTGACTATCGACAATCACTCCCAAGTCACGCATGCTAGATACTTCATTTAATGGAACCTTTTCAATATAATAAATTGCTGGGATAGGAATTCTCTTTCTGGAAAATTTCATAAAATAGCATTTTTTGGAATTTAGAAGCATATTATTTTGGTTGCACCAATTTGAAACTTCGTTAATCTGAGTTTGTAATATTTCAATGTCTTGCAAACAGTCTATAACTAGGTAAAGTTTCAAATCATCAGCATACATAAGGAATTTGCAAGTAATTAAGTTAGCCAGATCATTAACAAAAATTAAGAAGAGTAAGGGACCCATGTGTGACCCTTGCGGTACGCCCGATGGTACAGTGGTCGTATGTGATGCATAGCCTTGTACCATTACCAGTTGTGAGAGGTTTTGTAAATATGATTCACACCAGCGTAGTAGAGAACCATGAATACCCATCTTCAGAATTTCAGCCAATAGTAAGTCATGGTTAATAAGATCAAACGCTTTGCTAAAATCTGTGTAAATTGCATGTACTTCTTTATCTTTGTCCAAAAACATTGCGATATCACTAGTAAAGGACAATAAATTAGAGGTCGTTTACTTTTTAGGCAAAATGCCATTATGTGCAGGGTGAAGCATCTGTTTAACATGCCAGTAAACTTTTTTAACCACTAGTGATTCCAACACTTTACCGAAAATTTAAAGAATTGATACCGGACGATAATTAGATACATCACAAGGATCGCCATTTTTAAGTATAGGGCAAATGCGAACTATTTTGCATTGTTTCGGGAAACATCCAAGTCTCAAAGACTCATTATAAATAGTTAACAAAGGATACAGTAAAGTTTTAGCACATTTCTTTAAGAAAATTGGTGGAATGCCATCTGGTCCTGCTCCCTTATTAATATCCAGGTTAGATATAACTGAGTCATCCTCAAACTCATCTAAAACAATATCATTAAGTAACAAAGTGCTGCAAAAACTATCCAAATTACACTGGGAGGTATTAGAATTATCTATGGTTTTATATACAGCATTAAAATGATCAGAGAACATGTTGCAGATCTCTTGACCTCCGTTTGCTGTTCGCTGTCCAAGAATCATTTTATTGGGCAAAAAATTACTATTAGATTTTAGAGCATTTATATAAGCCTAGATGTATTTAGGGTTAGTACGCAGAGTTCTAGCGGCTGTAGTTTTAAAAGTCTTCAAACAATCTTTAATCATGGTTTCGCTTCTATCTCAAAGAATTTCAAATGTGAGCTTATCCATCAAGTCGCCGTAATTTTTAAATTTATTATGATATTTTGCCTTTTCCTTTAAACGTTTTATCAAAGATTTACTAAACCATATTGGGTATCGAAGAGTAATCTCTTTCTAGAATATGGTGTATACTTATTCCACTAAAAAAAACTTCCACTTTTAAATCAATATTATCAGTAGTATTCCAGAGATCCAACCAATTTATATATTCTAACTCTGTATTGACCAATTCATAATTACATTTATTAAAATTAAGAGACAGAATTGGTTTAGGTCTAAGAAAACGTGCATTTTGAGACACAAGTAATGAAATTTCAAGAGCGAGGTGATGCGTATCTTTGTCATAGGCGTAGCTTTAGAAACTTTTATATATTGCGAAAAGTTAGAAAAAGCAAATCAAGTATTCGACCGTGATCGTTTTGAATATAATTACATTGATCAAGGTTAAGGAAAAACATCTCATCGAGCAACTTATTTTCCAGCAATCCGTGACATGATACTAAAGTACAAATATTAACTGCAGGGTCCCATACCCAACCTACATTAGTAAGGTTAAAATCTCCAATTAGTAATGTAATTGATTTATTATCGACTTTGTTTTGAAAAATATTACTGAAATTATTAAAAAAAAGTTTGACGTATTCGTGCCTTAGAGGTGGAGCAATATAAACAGCACAAATATTCAGTTGAAAAACCGCACATTTATGTTTTATATCCAAATTAACCCACAACTCTTCACATTTGGATTCCCATGTGGACATTCGTAAAACTTTGTTTTTTTAGTACAGCTATACAGACGCCTCCTCCATCCTTCCTAGAAGCATTAATAGTCGTACTACGATCTTGTCTAAATACATTGTATCCAATATCAAATACTTCGTAGTCAAAGATTGTATCATTTAACCATGATTCCGTTAAAACTATTACGTCATAAACGTTATTTGGGACATTAAGATAAAACTCTCCTGTTTTGGTCCTGAGACCGCGAACATTTTGATAATAAATAGATAGATTGAATTTTGTTGCTTAAAACATAGTAACATTGCGTACGGATATTAAACTAAATAATATTACATTTACAATGATTTTAAAACTTCAGTAGTTACTACTATTAAAGATTTTGAATTAATATTTTTCCGAACAAAAATACGTCCGCCGCGAATCCAGACAAACTAATATTTCTTTTCTTTAGCCAGTACTCTAGTAGCAGCATGAAGTTTTTTATTAGCTGGTGATAAATGTTCCACTGTATAAACTGGTTGTCTTGGTCCTGCGATGCCTAGATGATAGGAATTTAATTTGTTTTCTGGCTGAGCTTTATTGTGTCTTTTCACCGATGCCAATATACCATCTCGTACACGAGGACTTATAAATTTCACAATAATGGATTTTGGTCTACTGGACTCTTGGTTTTGTTTAGGAACTTTATGAAAATCCATTATATCACATTCCTTTATGTCATGTGAAACAGTTTTTGCCAATTGATTGATAATAGTTAGAATATTTTCATTCTTATGTTCTGGCACACGCTGTAACTCCAAATTGCATGATCTTGACTGCTGTTCAATATGGGCCAATTTGGAATTTATGCAATCCAATTCTGACCGTAATAACTGATTTTCTGTCTTTAACTCATCAGCTATCTTGATCTACTCATTAAAAATTTTAGCGAAATCATCATATTGGGATCTAACAAAAGAAACGCTGGTCTTTAAGTCCTCGATTGTAGTCCTTACACTTTTTATTTCTAATAACACCATAGATTTTAAATCAGTCACAATTTTAGTAGACGCATCACTAATTTTTTTATCGAAGTAGTCCTTAAGCTCCTCTAATACGTTTAAGTCTAAAGACGAAATTATGGCGGGAGGCTTCGGTAATAAAGTCGACCTTATAGGCGTGTTTGTATTATCTCCTTTCTTTCCAAGCATTTGCAGTCTGGACACTTCCAGTTCAACTTTGTGTGCTTGGATTCTTTTGGATAATTATCAATAGTAATTCCTAGACATCGATAATGGTAACCACCAGAACAATCGCTGCATGATTTCAAATTGTTAGCTTTAACAACTTTCTGACAAGCTCTACACTTCATGTTGGTATATATGTGGTACGCCTTTTAAAACTTAACAGCAAAGTTGGTCAGGCAAGATCCTTAAAAAATATAATAGCAAACTGTCCGATCTGCGATTCTTCCGAATTCTTGAAGTAATCTATTCAAACTTTAAATAATTCATGAGTCTTCCATTAATACGTAGTTTAAACTGATTATTTATTCTGCTACAATAACATATTTCGTCACAATTTTGAAGAATGTGCCGATTGTTTTATGACAGTGAATCCTGATAAATAACATTGAATTGGGTCGTTTATCACAATTAATAGACATAAACATACACATAGGTAATTTACAGTCAACTTCCCGGTGGCTCATTTAAAAAATATACTCCGAGGTTTCATAATATCTTGCTTGAAGGCTCGTAACAATATTATTGTGAATGAAATGTTGTCCCTACATATTACCCCATTCATACCAACATGGTGGCCTACTGAAGCCATCTGAGTCATTCAGTAGCTCGGGCTATGGTTGCAGACAGTGCGCGTGCGCGGAACGGTGCGGTGAGACGCAAGGCGAGGCGCACAGCAAGGCGCGGCATGCCGGGCGGTCGCCGGGGGCTCGTAGCCCCGCAGAACACCTTCCTCGAGAACATCATCCGCCGCTCTTCTTCGCAGCGTGAGTACCGCTCCGACCCACTTCACCCCGCTCTACTCCGCTGCCCACACGCAGTTCACTCATGGCGGTATTGTCTGCAGCAGACAGCAGCTTCTTGCTGGCGAACGCGCAGATCGTCGACTACCCAATCGTGTACTGCAACGAGACGTTCTGCAAAATGAGCGGGTACAACCGCGCCGAGGTCATGCAGAAGTCATGCAGGTATGTTGCGTGCGTGCGTGCGTGTAGGCGTGCTTCTACCGCGCTGTGTCGTCACTCTTGACACGAGCGTGACTCATCAATGTATGTGCGTCTGTGCGTACAGGTGTACGTGGATGTACGGAGAGCTGACCGAGAAGGAGGCGGTGGAACGCGTAGATCGCGCCCTCGACCACCATCTCGCCGACCAGTTCGAGATCCTGCTGTATAAGAAGAACCGTTAGTATTGCTCTATACACATGTACCTATCGGCGTGACGTCATCGTGACGTTATGTCGTATTATAAAATATAACTAACTATAATTAAGTCAAGATTTTCTTTTATAAAGTTATGAAAATAAACATTTTATTATGAATTATTATTATAAAAATATAAACAAATTATAAAATTAATCAGTACATTCAATTTTAAATATAATATGTAGGTACCTATAGACATGGACGTATTAAAAAGGTATACGTTCAAGAGTAACCTTAAAACGGGTGCAACGTAACCTAACAGCGCAACGGTACGCTCCTAACAATAATTAGCTACGCACAACGATAACAGTACCGAGCGGGCCTGCACAACGAGAGTACAGCGCGGCGCGGCGCGACGCCCGATCAAACCTAGGACTCGGTACTCGTCGATGCCGATGCGCCCTACGGTAAGTAGAGAGCTGCAAACCAGTATGCGCAAGCTGAATTCACTACGTGCGACCAACTCTGTTCACATTCGAACCTACCAGGCGTGAAGAGAGCGAAACAGAACGGCACACACGCAGTGAGGTGCCTACACGGAGGCGTGGCGCTGGCGTAGCTACGGAGTACTAAGTGGACTGGGTCGCTGGCGGGTGGAAGATTTCTTGAAGACAAACACACGAACAACAAAATCAAGTCGCTGTATTCGATCTTCACAAGCAGAAATGGCCGCTACAATAATACTTAATACTATCCAGTGCTTCGGTGTATTGACACAGAGCTTCTTGCAAGTCTTGAGTCTTCTTTTCTTGAGTAGCGTTTGCCACTCTGTGTGCCGGTTGGTCGCAACAGCACCATATTTATAGGTGTGTTGGAGTGCGACGAAATGATGGCGTCTATTCCCCTTTCACTCTATCATTGCCTTATTTGGTAACAACAAGAGGGTATTACCATTTTTGGCGCGAATATTTCTGCTTTTCTACGAAGCACTATTGCTATCTTTGTCTATATTATTATTATTACACAAATACACGTAATTTATCGATATCTAGTTAGATACTTATTAAATTGTTATAAAACCTATTTGAATCTATTAAGAACACTAATACCTAACTAAATAAAACATTAAGGAACCGTAAGTAGACTTCGTAAATATTAAGCATCAAACATTGCACCATAAAATAGCTTATAAACACGTTATATACGACTTGTTAACGTTATAAACACGATAGAACTTACATATAAACCTAACTATCACAATATATTCATAAACATTACACATAATTTGTTATAAATTAAAGATTAATACTGAAATACAAGTTAGGTACGTTACGTTACTAGACTATTTTCAAAAATATTTAAAAAAATTTAATCAAGTTGATTTTTGGTGTGACTCCTTACAATGTGTTTAATTAACAAAATATTTGCAAGTGTGAAGTTAAAATAAATCATTATTTTTTTTACCACCCGAATATAAGTATTACCTACTGTAGTATATAAAAATTACTAGTTTCATATTAAATCAGAGGTTTATGATCACGTTTCCTTACTGCCTAAAATGAAAATGCCTCGGCACAGCAGCCAAGTCAGATGTTATATTTATAATGCATGTTTAGATGTCATTTTTATAAAGGTCGAAGTCATGTCCTCTGTTGTTCATTCTTCTTCTTATTTTTCTTTTCATTGTGAATGTTTTAAGCCTTCGTAGTCTTTCCTAATCTTCAATGTGAGTTCAAACAAAATAATAGTTCTGTTGTTAGTACTTTATAACTTTATATAACTAACCAAACTATACCACGCAAAATGTATTCAATATTACATAAAAACATAATATAGGGTTACATAGGATAATATAGGGGTATATAACCTAACCTAATGAAATTAAATAAAAATCACAGCATAGTACTTCAAGACCCTGCCAAAAACTCCGTAGCAGAGTAAAGTAATACCGTATTACTTTTTGTGGTTTTAGTGATCCCAGTGTTTTAATTTTCGAAACGGTTGATAAAAAAGCATTTTGTGGGTTAATTTAACATTGTTCTTTGATGGGGAAAAATACTATTGAAACCAAATAGCAGCTTGATGAGCGTTATGGAGGTGACTCTGCAACAGGGAGTTCGACTATAATTAACTGCATTCTGTCCTCCATTAAGGGCAAGGGATTAGCGGATCTGAACCCTCGATAGAGTGGAGGGTGACAAAACAACAGCCTGCATTTCGCAGAAAATTTATAACAATTTATACTACAAACTATTACAAGTTTTAATTATGCAAATACACTCACCACTCTCGACGTGTACTATAACGGGAGTTGCTCCACAATTCACAAATAACAGTCAAGCAATAGGAGTTGAAATGTCTAGTCATCAGTCGGTCAAATCGTTATCTCACCATACCAATTTTTCTCGTTCAATAATATAACAAATGGCGCAAAAACAGTTTAAACAACAACAATAATTACAAGAGGTTTTATCAAAGTTATAAACCGCGGAGCATGCGCAATTTAAAGCGGCACATTGAACTTCAAGACAAATTACAACTGGCCGCAATAGGAGAATATATCTCGTTCCGTGGCCCAACACGCACGTATTTAATCAACTAGTAATAATTAACAAGGTAACTCAAACAAGTCAAGCCGGCGCGACGTCTGAAATGAAGGTTGACGTGACTGCTGACAGCGCTAAAATTACATAGCAACAACTTGTGTTCCCAGACCCCGGTTCCGCATAGACTGGAATGCTAAAGCTGAATGCTTTGGTCGTCCAAAATCGACAGTTGCTCCGGAATACATAAAAAGTCCAAAAAATATTTTGAAGACCGGAAAGTAAAGTTGCGTGAGATAAACTCCTTAAATATACCCAGAAGGTAGTGGGTTTACAATTATACACGAAAATTTGAACATGCGTAAATTGTTTTCGAAGTGGGTGCCGCGTTTGCTCACACTAGACTAAAAACAACAACGCGTCGATAGTTCATAGCACTGTATGGAGCTGTCCGAGCGAGATAAAAAGAATTTCTTGCATCGATATGTGACTAAGGATGATTCATGGTTCCATTACTTCATTTCTGAATCTAAAAGATCAACAACTGAGTACACAGCAGTCGCTGAAAAATTTGTGCAAAGCGACCAAAACCTGGCAAGGTTATGGCATCCGTATTATGCCACGCGCTTGGTATTTTGTTCATCGAATATCGTGAGAAAGGTAAAAAAAACTATCAATAGCGAATATGCGATATTATTGAATCGACTGAGTGTCGAAATAAAAAAAAATACCCTTACATGCAATAGAAAAAATTCAATAAGAATGATGGTGAAATTGAATAAATTACGTTTCGAGTTGCTTCCTCATCCACTAGCAACGATAATGGCTTTTTGCATATATCAAAAGAATGATTCAGGAAAACAAATTTGCCTGAAATGAGGAAGTGATTACCGATACTAAGGCCTATTTTGAGAGCAAAGACAACTTGTTCTATAAAAATACATTTAAAAGAGAGTTTGTAGGAGGGTATGTTGATAAATAAATTCAAAATTGTAAAAGACATTTTTTACAAAAAAAAGAAAACCAAATTCAATGATTTTGAGAAGTTCCCTGATGCTTCTTGGCGTATGTCCAACGCCAATGAAATTATAATGAGACAACCTCCATAGTTAGACAGGAGACTTATTGAGCTACCCTCCATAGTTATACAGGAGACTTATTGAGCTACCCTCCATAGTTAGACAGGAGACTTATTGAGCTACCCTCCATAGTTAGACAGGAGACTTATTGAATGATGTAATATTACTAACAGAGATTACGTTGTTGTAATTAAAACTAATCTAAATATGGGTAAGTCTAGAAATGGAGGGGCCTTGTAAGTACATATGCAGAAACACACGTATAGACGTTCGATAGATTTTCAACTTGAAGGTGGTAGGTGCTAGCTAGGTGGGTATTGGGAAATTCTATGTCAATATTAATATAACTTGCAGGCACGCCGCTCTGGCTGCTGGTGCAAGTCGCGCCGATCCGCAATGAACGCGAACTCGTCGTGCTGTTCCTGCTCACGTTCCGGGACATCACCGCGCTCAAGCAGCCCATCGACGCGGATGATCCTAAGGGAGGCGAGTCACACGCATACACACATATACTGGTGGATATAATATATATATACTCTTAAACACTGAGCAATAATAACTGCATTGTCGGCTAAAGAAATCAAAGAAAATTGATTATTTCATGCGAAAAATTATTGTGCATTTTATTTCATATTGATTTATTGTTTATTTGAGATTGAAAGTTTTACAATAATGCAGTTTTACATTATATGAAACAAAAACCAGCTAGAAATTCCGATTTTCAATGAGTAGGTAGGATGTCCCTATTTAAAAAAAATGCAGAACCACTAGCGTGGCGCGGCGTTGTCAACGTTTCCTATTAGTAAGCGGGGTCTCACGGGTCGGAAGCCGGAGCATTCTGTTTTTATACATATGATATATTACAGTAGTTGGTACAACTATAGTCGTACAAGTTCGTGCGCGATCGTCCTGTTTTCGATAGACGTTGGCGGGGACTAGGTAGAAAAGACGACAACGTGAGAAAATAATGTAACGAGGAAGGGGAGCGCGTGCAATTGCGTGACGTGGGCGCGCAAGTCGCAGTACACTAAATTAAACAGTATTACGTCTTCATACAAATACAAAATACTGAAACGAAATCAAGGTAAACTTCAAGACACAGTAGTTGCGATTACGCAATTTTTATCTAATGACTTCCTAGAATTTAATTTTGCATTTGATTTATTAAACTTTAAGCAAAAAATTATATTTTTATTTAAAAAAAATGTACATTCTCTTTTTACTATCTCACAATCACTTTTGAAACTGGAAATAAAACCCAAGTAGAAATAATTTAAATTACAACTTACAAAATTTCCAGTATATAATTTTATTTTGGTGAAAAGATAATAATGCTATTTTAATATAGTATTTATTATGAAATAGTATAATATTATAGTATATAATAGTATAGGTAACTCAAGAAATACACTCAGAGGGCAGTCCTAGTGCGTGTCTATCTATCGAGCGGATTTAGATAATTATTAAGAAAACACTGCCGAGACAACATAGGTACTGTTTAATTTAATGTATTGACGTAATGTCGTGCTACCTCGTCCCCGCCGTCTCTCACATGTGACGGTCGCGCTCGAATTTGTTCGACTTACATTATTACTTCACTAAGTTAGTCAGCCTTTCCATCGTCGCTATTATTTTTCTTGGCGATTCATCAAAACTCAAAGTTTTATCTACATATTTCTCATAATATATTTAGACATAATTAATCAGAACTGTTTAAAAATGCATAATTGTTAAGGCATAATTAAATTTGAAAAGTCCGTATTAAATGTTCTGTTACTAGACTACCTACGGCCTACCACCAACACTAAGTACCTACTTGTTTGTAATAAGTAAACTTTTTTGATCTGTCGCATCGCTCATTGAAATATTATTGTTAATTTTGAAAGTAACGAGACTCGAGTAAACAATAACATAACAATATTTGGTCTGTGATATAGGTCCTTACCTATTCAAGTATAATATTGCATTTGTTTACGTTTTACTGGTAATGTACACCGTAATGTGTAATGTGTTATTAAGTAGGTAAAGGGGGAATATTGTATCCACCACTATACTAATAATAATAAATTTATTTCTTAAGAAGGAACGAAAGTACAAATACAGCATGCCCTGATACCCAAACTAGGAGTTCCTGTATCTTGGGTAACAGGTTTTTTTACAATGTAATAGAAGACAAATAAAGAAAAGAAAAAAAAGAAATCATCTTGCGGCGTAAAAAAAAAATACAACAATTATTGTTCTCTAAGAATCTATTTATTTTTCATAGATGAACATTTAATAAAAATATACTTATTATAAACTAACTACCTTAAGAGCGTGCGAGATGTGTGTGTGTGTGTGTGTGTGTGGGTGTGTGTGTGTGTGCAGGGGTAAATAAGAATAGGAGGATGATTGTAAGTTAGAAAATCTCTAATTGCAAGAAACGAGAGGTTGAATGATTGGTATATTAATTGGGTAACAAGAGCTGTTCTGTGTCATTATAGCTTAGAGTAAGAATCCATTCTTTTAATTTCATTTTACATTTCAATTTTATTTAGGTGAAAAATATTTAATTTAATATTGACTTTGTAATGTAAGCCTTAGCACAAATAATTTTCTCTGTGACAACACCTCACAAGCAGAGTAAAGCTGTGCAGTTGAATATCGCCTAGGTTTTAACAGGATTACCTTCAAAACAGCTCTCTGAGCTCTCTCTAATTTTAGCACGGTTATGCCCCATACCGGTATGCAATATGTCAAAAGAGACTCGCATAGAACAAAATAAATAGTCTTAAGTGTGCAGATATCTGCGGAGCCTGTTAGTTTTTTTAAAAGATATATCACCTTCCGAAGTCTGGTATTTAGTTTGTCTCTATGAAAGTATCAGTTTAAATATTCGTCCAAATGAATTAATTGGGTAACAAGAGCTGTTCTGTGTCATTATAGCTTAGAGTAAGAATCCATTCTTTTAATTTCATTTTACATTTCAATTTGCCGGTTATGCCCCATACCGGTATGCAATATGTCAAAAGAGACTCGCATAGAACAAAATAAATAGTCTTAAGTGTGCAGATATCTGCGGAGCCTGTTAGTTTTTTTAAAAGATATATCACCTTCCGAAGTCTGGTATTTAGTTTGTCTCTATGAAAGTATCAGTTTAAATATTCGTCCAAATGAATCTCTAAATATAGAATTTCATTTGTCCAGGTGAGCGACATACAATTACATATCAAATTCAGTGTACAAGAGTGTCCTTTGATACTGATTGTGATTGTGTTATCAGCCGGACGGGAATGTGGCCCTAAGCAGAATGCTATGTATTTGCTCTTTTCAATAATAAGAGTAAGTGAATTAATCAATAAGCACTCCATAGTAAGTCTTAACATTGCCTCTGCACGAGATATAGCTTCAGACCACGTCGCGTCGTACCATACATGATATTTCAGTATCATCGGCGTATGTGAACACCTGACTTTGAGGAGAGGAAATATTGCAGAGACCATTAACGTAAATTTGAAAGAGAATTGGACCGAAGGTGCTACCTTGTGGAACGCCGACTGCGATTTGGGATTCTGAACTCAAACATTTATCTATAACCACCCTCTGAGTGCGGTCTGAAAGGTAACCCTTAAAAATGTGTAACGTCTGACCACGAACACCGATATTTCCCAGTTTATTACTTAAGTAGAGTGTCAATAGGGACACAATCAAAAGCTTTAGAAATGTCTAAAAATATTTCAATACACTTGTAGTTTTCATACATTTTGCTGGGGGCTAAATTAGTATTATTATACTACATGTATGTATTAAAGTCATTCAGTAATTAATTTACTTATTGACATGTATAATATCATTAATATCACTGGAACCGACTGGACCGACTAGACCGGCTGGGACCGACTGGATCGAATGGACCGAGTGGATCGACTGGACCGAGTGAACAGCGAGCGGAATATTCAGTAGACATGACATCTACGGTTTTTTTTTTTCCAAAAGACTACACTGTTAGACTTAGGGGCCCTATGCAAAAACAGAGTCGCTTCGGCTTTTACAGCTTCACCGAACTCGGGAGCGAGCGCTTAGGGCACTCAGCCGTGACAGCTACGGCCTACGAGCTTAATATTATGTTCCTCGTTCAGTTGAAAATCATGTAACGACTCTTTCTACAGAGAACTACTATCAGTCTATGTCTACGTGTGACTTGAAGTTACAAATGGTTTCATATTGGTTCATATCATAATATGTGTGTGTGTGTATTACGCATTTTAATCACATTATTATTTATTTATTTGTATCTGTTTATTTATTTTTAGGATAAAAACTATATAAATAAAATGATTTTGGTTTGCCGTTGTGTCAAAAAGTTTTAAGAAACTACGATTTCTTTAAGAATGTGGGAGTTGACAACTTTTGTAAAAATTATACCTATGAACACATTTTTTTCATTAATACATCATAAAAAGTGATTTAAAAATAATATTTAATTTAAATAAAAATTCATCACAAAAACGGGGTATTATGCTACCTGGACGTCATCATTCATTCTATATGTAATTTTGTATGTTAAAAGTAACAAATTTAATAACTTTCGCAAGAGTGTAACGTTCATATTTCCTGAATGGTGACGTCACGTTTTCTAATTGGCATTTTTAAATCACGTGACTCACAAACAATAAATATTAATATTCCAAAGGGAAAATGAATTATATAAACAATTACTTTTTCCAGATTTGTATTGCTGTAGGCTTTTTATCTATAGACCAAAATTACTTAATAATTTACTTTAATTTTTAAACATGCAGTCAAATATCAAATATCGAACGAAGCCGCGGGTACAGCCATTTTTTAGGATAAAATTATGTGATTATAATGCATTTAAATCAAGCAAATAACAAGGAAATGTGCTTTTTGAAAATGTTTTTTTTGGAACTTTAGTTTTTACTCTCTCACTACGCCTGCGTACCGCGTACCGCGTACTGCGCACCGTGTACCGCGTAAAAATAATATAAATCAAGTATTTATAGGTACATCAAAGATACTTTGACGGTTGCCTATTTAGTAGCATCATAGTGAAATCATAAGATTCAGTGTTCGGAACATGCAAATCGAGCGAGTTTAGTTGACACCTCGTTTGGAGCGACCACGACAGCCACCGAGGAGGTATTTATTTATTTATATAGGCACACATTACAGATTATAAACAAAATAAGAATAAATCTCAAAATTTTACATGTTTTAACTAGCTTATTAGTGCATATCAGTTGTTGTTATTTCCCAAACGTAAAAAAAGAAAGAAATGAATTTGTCACTTGCATGCAGAATTGCATTATAAAGAATATACAAGGTGTCCAGAAAGGGTATCGGGTATTTGTATTCGCGCCAAATTCGAAACTGGGCGTCTAAAGGGTGCGGAGGGGTTCGTGGCGTCCGCCATTTTGTGGACTTTTAGTCACGATGGAACAGTACTCGGGGACGCATCGCGCATTTTGCGTACGAGCGTATTATCGTAATGGTGATTCAATAGTGACTGCTCAACGTCTCTATCGTGCGGAATATCATACACGCCACGCGCCAAGTAATGATAGCATTAGGAAATGGATCAGGATGTTCGAGAATACAGGTGCGACAGTTAAAATTCAAAACTCTGGTCGTCCTCGTTCAGTTCGCGATGAAGAAACAATTGAAGAAGTTGAGGCGTCGGTTCGTCAAAATCCGTCTTTATCCATCCGAAAGCGAAGCCAAGCGTTGAACATCAAAAAATCGTCTTTACATTCGATTTTAAAGAAAGACTTACATCTAAAAGCCTATAAAATTCAATTGGTTCAAGAATTGAAGGATACGGACTTTGCTAATCGACTGAATTTTGCGAACGAAATGCTGCAGCGATTTAACAACTTTAACAACATACTGTTCAGTGACGAAGCAAATTTTCACCTGAATGGTCATGTTAATAAGCAGAATTGTCGGTACTGGGCAGTGGAGAATCCGAGACGAAAGCATGAACGACCCCTGCATAGCCCAAAGGTCGTTGTTTGGGCCGCTATGTCTGCTAAAGGCATAATTGGTCTTTATTTTCATGAAGATCAACGAGGCCGAGCAATTAATGTGAATAGTGACCGTTATTGCGATATGTTACGAAATTTTTTGGTCCCAGAGTTGCAGAGTTTTGCAGGTTTCAACTTAAGAACGTGGTTCCAGCAAGATGGGGCCACTTGCCATACCTCAAATGACTCAATGGAAGTTGTTAACGAATTATTCCCTAATAAAGTCATTTCGCGTAGGGGTAACATCAACTGGCCTCCCAGAAGCCCCGACCTTAGCCCGCTTGACTATTTTGCATGGGGATACCTTAAAAGTAAGTTTATCAAAACAATCCGACGAATCTAACCCAGTTAAAGCATAACATCAGGTCAGAAATGGCAGCAATATCGATAGCTATGTGTCAACGTGTTATCGCCAATCTTCGTTTCCGTTTAGAAGAGTGCCAGCAACGTAACGGTCATCATTTGGATAACATCATCTTTTCCAAATAATTCTCCAATTCATATGCTAATAATAAACAATAAACTTTTTTATTGCATACAAATAATTTTTGTTTCATTGAACTTACAAATACCCGTACCCTTTCTGGACATCTTGTATTAAAATAAAGTTAAGTACCTTTGAATTACATATCGGGAATCGACTTAGATTAAAATGAAATATATCAATAGGATCCATATTATGAGTGTTATAATGTTCGATATTATTGTATGAGCGACACATTGGGACTTGCTATTGGACAGTTGAAAGATATATTGTTTTTATAAAAAGGGATATGAAATAATTTTGTGCTTCTACTACGGATTTTGATGTTGAAGCTTACCATGCTCAGAAGTTGTGGACAGTCTATGGTAGAATGAATAATTTTATGCAGGTAAATTAATTCACTTGTTTGCCTTTTGCTAGAGAGAGAGGAGATTTTAAAGTGCTTGGCACGTTCTGTGTTCTATGTGATTATTATGTGGTATGAATGGAGTTTCAAGAAAGCAGTGTGTCTAAACGATAATCAGCAGAGATGGAAGAAAGTTAATGATATTAGTATGAAGTTATTATGTGCCTGCGCGGTGCAGCGCGGTGCAGGGTGGTGCAGCGTGGTGCGGTGTGTAACGTTAGAGGAGAGTGTGCCTTCCTGCCCACAGGTCTGTCGAAGTTCGCGAAGCTGGCTCGCAGTGTGACGCGTTCGCGCTCAGTGCTGGTGTCGGCGCTGCCGGCGCTCAAGGAGCCGCAACGGCAGAGCCACCTGGCGCATGTCAGTAACACTACCACCGCTCTCCCGCATGTAAACACGCACGCTCTTCTCTATCTCTATCTCTCTGTACATTCTGAGATGTTGGCCGCGCCGCCCCGCGCCTGCACGGCACGAGGACGCGACGCGGCGCACATCTCTATTTATTATACCTTCTCTGTGAAGTTGCTAATCAGTGATGCGTAGAGTGTGTAAAGCGAGCCGCTTGAGAGCTCTCCCCTCTATCTCTCAGATCGATTTCAATTCCTAAACTAAAAGATTAACTGTGACCTTACGAGTATTTAAACTGAGTTTCTAATTATATAATACCTAATAACCTAGACTTAGGGTCCAGAAACTGTAAGGTTCCACCTTCTGCAAACTCTTTTAGTTTGTCATAAACTATTATTTATCACTCTATCGACCTCATTCAAAATTGAATTTAATTCTGGTAGTCCGTAACTTCCTGGCTTGTCACTTATTCTATTCTTTTTCTTTTTTTGTTACCACAATAAGAAAGCTGATGTTTATTAAAATTAAGCGCGAAATATCTATGAGATTTTTCAAACTATTGCCAGTTAAATCTGAAGGTTTGGCTGAAGAACAGCGTCGTCTGATGATTCTTCCTCACGGGCGACAAAAAGCTGATGCCAAATCTTTTTGTGGCATCGTATATTTTTTTAAATTTTGTTTTTAATACATATTTTATGTTTTTGTAATATTTTTTTGTTTTAATTGTGTACAATAAATATTTTTTCTTTCTTTCAATAATAATAACTTTTACAATGTATCTACTATGAACAAATGCAAGAAGCCGTGTGAGACTGCACTTCGCACTGCCGCGCCCGTAGATGTATTTGTCGACATTGACGCTTTTAATCCTTACCAATACCAATTTAGCTAACCAAATATATATATATATATATAATTTATTGCTTAAAATCTGAGGCGCATGCGCTGGCGGATATCCAAGAAATGGTTAAAAATGTTTTAGCAGATCTTCGTATCACGGTACGTTTTATTGATGAATTAACAAAGAGTTCGACAGGAAGTATGTATTGCATTCTACATGAAAGCTTAAATATGAAAAAGTATTCGCTCGTTGTAGGCTTAGCCTATGTCACTCTGACAATTTAGACAAATGTAACGACACCTCGAATGGGATACAGATCGTACCAATGAAATAGACATACACACGCTCAAAAATCATAACCCTCCTTTTTCACAGTCGAGTAAACAAACGAACTCGGCTCCACACAGCCAACATTAGCGCCAACAGCTGCCAACATTGAGACCAACAATCGATCTGACGCACCATATTATATGCTTCATATCAATAAAAACGGCCCTGCGGCTCCCCATCTGTGAACTGACTTCATAGCTCTGTCATTCCTAGCGAGGCAAAATGTTTTCACTGTAGGTACCTGATAGTAAATGAACTCACTGTGAAAGGTAAAGTCACTATAGATAGGGTAGTCGCGACCACGCCGGTGAGTACCTATAGGTCCCATTTCGCTACCTATTCATGTTATATTGCTTTTGGTCTTCATTAGCCAGGTGGTCCTAAGCGCCAACACCTATACTCGATGTCCTGGGTTCAATTCCCAGGTCGAGCAAAGTGTGATTGGGTTTTTCTATTAAGTATTAATGTCACATCAGATTTTGGTTTTGTGCCCGATTAATGGCAATAGGCTCGCCCCCTATACATGGGATCTAAAAATATAACCGGCAAACTGTGAGTGTACATTAGTACACCTCTGCCTAACTCTTCGAGGATACAGGCGTGATAGTATGTATATATCTAGAATAAAAATTCTGTAAAAATAGCTTTATTAAAAATTTGCACCCGTTTGGCTTTCCTCCTTGTACAGTAGCAAACGCATATATTAATTATAAAACACACAGCAACTTCATAGATGAGATGCATTATGGTAATCATAAGTAGCACCTATCAGCTGTCACAGTGCACGGTCAGCACTCAGCACTCAGTACAGTGCGCGGATATCACTTAGCACAAGTGCACAGTGAACGGGCTCGCGTCAGGTTGGTGCACTTGACAGTGGTTATGTGACGGGTTGGCTACTTTACATATTCAACACTTTTTTTAGTATGCACTAAACGAGGAATCACGTAAAGAAAAACTTTCCTCAGCAAGGGGAGTAACAAAATAACACATTTTTTCTGTTGACGACTTTTTCTCGATAGCTTGGACTGTACCACTGTAACAGATGCTCTCGAATACTTACTGTAAGTAGCTGACCCATCACATTGATCTCGAGGCGAGCGCATGGGCACGTGCGTACGTATGGTTTGTGTGTGTGTGTGCAGGTGATGTCGCTATCGGGCGACGTGCTGCCTCAGTACCGGCAGGAAGCACCGAAGACGCCGCCGCACATTCTGCTTCACTACTGTGCATTCAAAGCGATCTGGGACTGGATCATCCTGTGCCTGACGTTCTACACTGCCATCATGGTGCCCTACAATGTCGCGTTCAAGAACAAGACGAGCGAGGACGTCTCGCTGCTCGTCATCGACTCGATAGTCGACGTCGTGTTCTTCATCGACATCGTGCTTAATTTCCATACGACGTTCGTGGGCCCCGGCGGCGAGGTGGTCAGTGACCCCAAGGTCATCCGCAAGAATTACTTCAAGTCGTGGTTCCTAATCGACTTGTTGTCGTGCCTCCCCTACGACGTGTTCAACGCGTTCGACCACGACGAAGACGTGAGTGTGTTCAGTAGGCTCGCCTATCGCTTAGCGCTTAGCGTTTAACCATACCGCTCGGACTGGTGAACGGAACTCGCGGCCCGCAGGGTATCGGCAGCCTGTTCAGCGCGCTGAAAGTGGTTCGACTACTGCGGCTAGGGCGCGTGGTGCGCAAGCTGGACCGTTACCTCGAGTACGGCGCAGCCATGCTGATCCTGCTGCTGTGCTTCTACATGCTGGTCGCGCACTGGCTCGCATGCGTCTGGTACAGCATCGGGCGGTCGGATGCCGACTCCGGTTTGCAGTACTCGTGGCTGTGGAAGCTCGCGAACGTGACGCAGTCGCCGTACTCGTACGTGTGGTCGAACGAGTCTGACGGGCCCGAGCTCGTGAACGGGCCCTCGCGCAAGACCATGTACGTGACGGCGCTCTACTTCACCATGACCTGCATGACCTCCGTGGGCTTCGGCAACGTCGCCGCCGAGACCGATAACGAGAAGATCTTCACCATCTGCATGATGATTGTAGCAGGTGCCGAAATTCTTCTGTTATTAGCCGGAGCACCGGCGCGGTCCCCGTCGGAGCCCAGGCACGCCTGGGACCGCGCCTACACCCTGACCTAATCTCAACCCTAGCCTCCCGCTCTGTGTCCAACCATATCGCACGGTGTTTCGCGTGATCTCCTGCACAGCCGCTAACTTCTCCCTGCTGTACTACTCTATCAGCTGTCATGATGAGCATCCACCCTTCCTTGAACTCGTGCAAGCCCACGCAGAGTCACGGCGCGTCACCTATATGGTCGAGAAAGCGGCCGGCGCACAACCACCCTCCGCAAGGTGGGACGCGAGGGTGGTGGCGCGCCGGCTGGATCCGCCCTGCAGATACACCACTACCACCACTAATCGAGAAGCGTTCTGATATTCCCAGCTCTCCTGTACGCAACCATATTCGGGCACGTGCCACCATCATCCAGCAGATGACATCCGCAACCGCAAAGTACCACGACATGTTGAACAACGTGAGGGAGTTTATGAAGCTGACGAGGACAGGCGAAGGCACTTAGCGAGCGGGTCATGGACTACGTGGTATCAACGTGGGCGATGACTAAGGGTCTAGACACGGACAAGGTATCGGTCTCGTCAGAAAGTGTGATGCGGCACAGGTGTGACACGGCGTTGCTGTGACGTGCAGCGACGACGCTTTCAGGTGCTGAACTACTGCCCGAAAGACATGAAAGCTGACATCTGCGTCCACTTGAACCGCAAGGTGTTCAACGAGCACCCCGCGTTCCGGCTCGCGTCGGACGGCTGCCTGCGCGCACTCGCCATGCACTTCCAGATGTCGCACTCTGCGCCCGGCGACCTACTCTACCACACCGGCGAATCTATTGACTCTCTCTGCTTCATCGTGACCGGTAGCCTCGAGGTCATTCAGGACGAGGAGGTCGTTGCGATACTCGGTAACGCATCCCACACTTCACTCCCCACTCCTCCACACACAACGATATTCAAAATAAACCAAGCACTATTTTGACAACTTTTTTTGGACATGAACAACAGGTGCCCGTTATTGAGCGCAGTTATATAATGTACCTACACAACATCCTCTACTTTCTTCCTGCGTTATATAGCAAGTAAATATATGAATTTATGAGTAAGCTCAGCAAATACCGAAAATTAATATCAATTATTCTGTAATACTGTTTATAGATACATGTATTCCGATTTTAATTTTTTGTGATAAGTATTTATTCAATAGATCATAATATAAACATTGTCTGTCCGGATTGAACTGAAAGATGGCCTACGAGGTGATGCGAGAGCGAGTGCGTGCTTACACTTGGTGACAGGTAAGGGCGACGTGTTCGGCGACTCGTTCTGGAAGGACAGCGCTGTGGGTCAGTCGGCCGCGAACGTGCGCGCACTCACCTACTGCGCTGCACCTCAGCACCACTGCTCAAGCGAGACCGACTGCTCGAGGTGCTTGACTTCTACGCGTTCGCGCGCAACAGCTTCGCGCGCAACCTCACGCTCACATACAATCTGCGCCATCGCCTCATATTCCGCAAGGTTAGTCACTGTATCCCTTGCTTTAGAGTGCTAAAGATGATCCTAATACTAAAGCATATATGTATGTATGTAACGCGATATTTGTAACATATCCTTCTACATTAAAAGAGCACGTTTCCACAACAAAACAAAAAAAAATCTTTTGATATGTTGGTTGATCGTTAACAAACAAAAAAAAAGACAAAACAGTCATGAGGACTTCCGACAGAAATGAAAACTTAAAACTATAAACAAACAGATGCTATTTTTGGATATCCAAATTAATTGTTAAATTTTTTTTTTTTTGTTTAATTTTTAGATTATATTGCTACAAAGACTCTGTTTATCGTTAACACGTCACGTGATCATGTCGATGACGACTTACATGATTTACTTCCTATCCAAACCACCTCCCTATAGAAATTTTCACTTCAAAAAAGAGTTTCGTACATTTGGTCATGTGTTACTTTTAAAATTGTCTTTATGATGAAGTAACTTTTCTTCGTAAGAATTAATATGCCATATCTAAAAATAATACTTATTAAAAAATCAATTTTTGGTTTTTAACAAATCTTTGTCACAAAATACCTTATTGTGGAACCACAATTTTGTATAAATGTATAAGAGATAGGCGTAGATATAGTCTCGCGGACTTTTTTTAAAATATACTAAGGTCAAATATTTATGTAGAACATTGTATTAACGTATCACTAACCATCATGCAAGCGCACGCGAATAAAGCAGTTCGGAAGGGACTCGATTTCCGATTTAAGGCTATCTGAGAGTTGTAGTCTAATCTTAAATAGCCTATATTATTTCTCGAGAGTTTAGCTATCATATACGAAAATAATTTTTTGAATCGGACTGGTAGTTCCAGAGATTAGCGTGATTAAACAAATAAACAAACAAAAAACTTTTATATATTAGTATAGATTATAAATATTTAATAATAACAATAAAAATACTAAAAATATAAAATGTCCAGCAGAATCGTATATTTAAATCTGGTGAGAGTGTTGTTGAGTGGCCGAAGCTCGGTTGCAGGTCGCGGACGTGCGCCGAGAGCGGGAACTTATGGAGCGTCGCAAGCGTGAACCACAGCTAGAACAAGCACAAGATCACCTTGTGCGCAAAATCTTCTCTTCGTAATTGCGTCTGAGACCGCGAGCGCTCGCGCCGCCACCTCCGCACCTTGTGCGCTTCTCACGTCGCGTGAGCGTTGCGCCGCACCTCCGCCCGCCCCTGCATCGCCGCGGCCACCCCCGCTCCGAGCCCTGCTCCAGCGCTGATGCGGAGCGCGGAGAGAGCGTTCCCGCAGCACCCGCAGCGGCAGCGCGAGGGAAGTGGGGCCGGCTGTTAGCAGGCGGGTCGCTCGACGCGCCCTCTGGCGAAGCCCTACGCGGGCGCTTTCTCAAGGAGCTTCAGCACGCGGGACCGCCCTTCTCCCGGCGTGCCCCCCGCCGCCGTGTCACCCGCCAACGTGCTGGCTGACGCACCCGCCACTACAGCTCTAGCACTAAAGGCAAGTCCGTGACGCAACACGCTGTACTGACGAGGAGTGTGCGCGGTGTGATGAGAACGCATGCGCAGGCGGCGTTCGCGAAGGGCCGGTCGGCGAGCGCACTCGGCTGTGGCGGCTCCGCGCGCCAAGACACTATCGAGGAGGAGCTGGACGAGCGGCGTCCGGCGGCGTCTGCGGCGAGCGTGCACGAGGCAGCTCTCGCGGAGTTGCGGCGCGACGTGCGGACCGAGGTGCAGCGGCTGCAACAGAAGGTACCTAGATGCTCGGTGCTCGTAGAGATCAATGTACCAAGCGTGAGAGTAGGTGTGACGTCACGTAACGTGGTGTGTTGTAGTTGAGCCGCGTCGAGGAGCTGCTGACGATGCTGGCTACCCGCCTCGGTGCTGAGCCAGGGGAGTGCGGTGGCGGGGGGACGGAGCCCGCAGGAGACCGGCGGCACTCACCAGGAAACGACGCTCTAAGGTCTCTATATATTATATTAGGTTATAAGTCCATCACGTCGCGCCCTCTTCTCGCAGTACCGCATACTATCAATTCCATTGTCTTTTTCGCCAAATGACTCTCGTCCCTTCGCATAACATAAACCAGGTATGAAAAGAAACAAGTCGTCTGGGGCCATATCTGGTAAATAAGGTGGTTACTCGATGGTATTTGTAGAGTTTTCAGTCAAAAATTCGTTCACAATTATGGCCTTGTGCGAAGCTGCAAAATCCAAGAATTTTCTTTCCACGAATCTGGACTTTTTTGTCGAATTTGCTCTCTTAGACGCCGCATAACGCCCAAAATATACTTTATTTACTGACTTTCCGGTAAGAATTCCGAGCGCACAACACCGCGACAGTCAAAGAAAACAGTCAACATGACTGTGTCTTTTGATCGATTTTGGTGTGGTTTTTTTCGGTTTCGGTTCAGTTGGGAGACGCCACTCCGAAGCTTGTTCACTAGTTTGCATGTCAAACTCGTAAACCCATGTCTCCTCACCAGTAACAATGCGTTTCATGAATGTTGGGTCGGAATTGACTTCTAGCATGTCCTCAGCGACTCTAATGCAATTGAGTTTTTGGAGAAAATTCAGGTCTTTTGGGACTAGCCAAGCGGCAACATATTTTATACCCAAGTGATTATTTAAAATGATACGGATCGTCTCATGAGACACAGAAAGTTCAGCGGCTATCTCTCTCAAACTTGAATAAGGATATTCAGTCACTATTTCCTTCACTTTTACGATGTTAGCTTCAGTCGAAGATGATAATTGATGGCCTACCAGGGCGAGGCTGATCTTCCAGCATATCTCGACCGCTTTTGAACGCTTTGTACCACTTACAGGCACGTGTTTTTAATAAAATCGATTCACAGTTAACCTTCTGTAACATTTTCAGTGTCTCCGAATGCGACATTCTATTGGCGATGAAACATTTAATCCAAATTCTTTGTTCGATATTTTTGTTCATTATGAAATTCGCATTTATGATCTAACTTAAAACAACACTTTAATTAATCTAAATGACCAACTCAAACACGGCGCCAAAATGAAAAACAATTGTGCCAATATAACAACAAAAAGAAAGAATTTCGAAACATAAACAAATCATACATTCCCGATACTTATTTGACTGAATGTATCTTTTACTGTTATTTTTACAAAACAGTCGACACTAACGGATTTTTAAACAATCGTTTATTATATTATAATTTTGTACGATCATTATATATAAAAAAAGCAAAATATTACATATAGAAAAAAAAACACAGCTGTGACTACTGCAGTCACAACAAAAACAACTTTTTGTAATTTCGAAAGTGCCAGCGCCATGATAACATACGTACGTATCTCTCGACGTTCGTTCTTGTAGTGTACGTGTGT